>JAOPJH010000097.1:1830676-1845100 GCA_027122575.1 Merluccius polylepis
GCTGCTGATACTGGAGAACATGATCTATTTGCTGAGTACTCAACATCATACTCACAGTAATGAGGTATGAATTGGGGAACAGGTGAGTCAGGAGAAAGAGATCTAAACTCATCTTGAGATGCAATTGATTCAGGGGAGTGAGGTCTCAACTCATTGACCCAATTTCCAAGTAATTCCTGTGGATCTTCATTGTCTGATGAATATATTTCTGGTGAAGGTGATCTAGCATCACTCATTTTCTCTTCAATGGAATCATCTGATGATGTAGTTTTCAAATTGCACCTCACAACATCTGCATATGTCAAAGGTTTTGTAGCTATGGCAAGTCTGGCACTTTTTAAATAAACATCAATTCCTTGATCTTTGACATGAAATGTAAATGAGTCAGGTGAATCTAGTCTGTTTTCATCAATAAACTCTTCAAGGCAATAGCCACAAAACTCTGGGTCTGATGACATTGACTGAGATGATGAGGGTCTCCCTTCAGAGTATCGCAAGTAATAGTCACAATGTTGATACTCAAGTGGGCCAAAGGTGTTGTTAGAACATACACAATGTTGCTCAACAGATGTAACTGATTCTGGGGAAGATGGTCTCAAATCTGCTAACCAGTTCTGAACAAGGGAACAATCTAAATCAGAAGATACTGATTCCGGAGAAAGGGGCCTGCTGCTATTAAACAAATGTTCCAGTTCAAAGTCAGATAGAACTGACACTGGAGAATCAGGCCTTATCTCTTCGAATAGATATTCAAGACACAGGTCATTATAGTCCCAATCTGAAGCTGCTGATACTGGAGAACATGATCTATTTGCTGAGTACTCAACATCATACTCACAGTAATGAGGTATGAATTGGGGGACAGGTGACTCAGCAGAAAGAGATCTAAACTCATCTTGAGATGCAATTGATTCAGGGGAGTAAGGTCTCAACTCATTGACCCAATTACCAAGTAATTCCTGTGGATCTTCATTGTCTGATGAATATATTTCAGGTAAAAGTGGTATACCATTATTTTCAAGTGAACCTTCTGGTTCAGCTTCAGAAAAACCCCTCACAATATCTGCATATGTCAAAGGTTTTGTGTTTAATTCAATACTTGTCAACGGAATGCCAGTTCTTTCAATAGATGCTTTTTCTGCTTCTGTTTTAAAACATTTGTCATATTTTGAATATTTTTCATCAAATGCATGCCCTAATCTATTTCTATTTTTACTACCGCTATTTAACTTGTGTTGTGATTGACATGAATGTGAGATAATCTTTGATTGTAATAATCCACTTGATTTAGTTTCCAGGAGGGACTTGGAAAGACTATGTCCTGATTTGCCATCTGTCACATCAGCTTTCTGAGACACATATGGAAACTCAAATATGGATTTTGGTCTGCTTACAAATTTGAAAACAGTAAGTTCAGGGATTGGGTCTGTTTTGCTCTGTTGACCGTTGCCTGAAGTTTCTATTGAGTGTGCAACATTACACATTTCAGTTGCTTTTAATGCTGGTCGAGCTTCATCATTTCTAAGAAATGATTCAGGAGATTTTGGTCTGGTGTCTTCAAGTCTGCTGAAAAGGCCATACCCTTCTGTGGTCACAGATCCATGGGACCATGGTCCTTTATCAGAAATGTGTTCATCTTGTAATGATGAATTGCAATCCACAAAGACAGGTTCAGTTTCAATCATTGACCTATTTTCATTTGATTCTCTTGTTAATGTCAAGCATTCAGAGAACCATGACTCAATGAATGCCATTTTGTTCTCATCTGGTTTTGTGGATTCATATATTGTATATCTAGGCTTCTCTTTTTCACATGTATAGTCTGAGTTTTCAACAGGACTGCCTCGTACAACCTCTGCATACGTCTGGGAATTCATTTCTGACAATTTTGTGGATGAATTTTGAGGAGTACCATTCTGTGGATTTTCAATGGGTAATGGAAAGGAATCTGTTAGTTCTGGTCTGAGTACCTCTCCAGAATATTGTGAACATGTATAAGCTGGTATTACTAATACATTGGATTGTGTATTTTCTCCTGAATACAATAAAAAGTAATCACAATGTTGACTTCTGAGCTGGGCTTTGATTGGTTCAGAGAGTAAGAGTTCAAGGAAGGAGTAACTGCACTGAGACATCTCAGATTCTGGTGAGGAAGATCTAGCAATCTCCCACTCAATTTCAATTTCATTTTTTGAATTCACAAACTCAACTGAACTCTTTAACAATTCTTGTTCACCAGAACAATTATACTCTAACCCCGAATATACAGATTCTGGGGATTCTGGTCTTTTGCATGCAAGGAGTTCATCTTGACATACATCTGAGTACTCAATTTCTGAAAAGATTGACTCAAATGAGGAAGACCTATATCCAAATGTTGCCACTGATGAAACAAACTGTGGTATTGGGGAGTCTGGTGTGATATACTTATCAACATTAATAGTTAAACTTGAGTCTGGTGACAATGCTGTACTATAAGGCAACAAATCTTCTGTCCAAAACTCATCATAGTCTATATATACTCCAACTGGTGTAGCTGATGCAACTCTAGATTCACCCTGTATCTCCGCACATGACACTACAGGTGGACTATGCTCAAGTGCTGAAGAATCAGGGATCAGTGACCTGAACTCATTCATAGACTTGTATGACTTTGGGGAATCAGAGCGCATGTCATCAGAGAATATCACAGGGGACAGTGAACTTATCACACTGTCAGAACCTGCCATACCAAATGCATGCTTTTCACTCACTGCTATGCCTAAAGAATGACATTCATCTTGATGTTCAGTTTGATGTGCGTGTACTGGTGAATCCCATCCATCTAACCTTGTAGAGAGCTTTTCATCTTCCAACAAACTTTTGGAGTTAGGAGAATAAATCATTTTGTGTCCCATGTGAGAGTCAGTGTAATCACTAACTGATGTCACACATTCATGCATTTGTTGCTTTACTATCTTTGTTTTTAAAGGGGAAAAACTCCTCTGAGCAAGGAGGACAGGTTTGAATACTGCTTTAGGCTCAGTGATATGGGATTCCTTTGCTCTGACAATTGCACAGTGAGCGTTTTGACTAAATGAGTAGGAAGGGGGATCAGTTGAGTCAGTGACCATCTGAATAGTATTGCTAGTTTTCACACCATGTGTCAAAATTATGCTTTGCATATTAGTGGTCCTATTATCTTCCATGTTGTACGTAGCAGTTTTATTAACAGGTTTGAGGCTGTGGTCAGTATTTAATCTTGAAACCTCTCCATTTTCATCAATGAAGGGTAGATTTTCTGTCTGTACACAGCTGTGCTTTGGAAATATTTGCTCTTCCTGGACAGCTACTTCTGGAGACAGGGTTCTTTGAGTGGGGCCAGGGGTTACTCTTTCATTGGTTGTACTATACTTGGGCTTGACCTCAGGAGTCAAGGTAAAAGAGGCGGTGGAGACATACAAACCAAGCTGTGGTGTATCTCTTAAACCATACCAAAGCTCATTAAAGTCTGTCTCAGCTTCATCTGATTCAGAAAGGCTTGGGCCAAAGTCTCTGATTGATAGAGGTGATGCTATTCTCAGTGAGGGAGACTGAAACTGCCAGCAGTCAGCTGTACAACCCTCTTGGTTTGGACATTGCCCCAAGGTTTGACAGCACACATTTTGGACATGACGCTCTGCTGCAGCTTGCAATGCTCTGACCCCTTTGGAATCAACTGTGACAGTGGGATAACCTTGATGCTCCTTTCTTCTGTACTGGGGGTCATACACGTGAGATGATAACCTCCACAGCGGTGCTTCATTTGAATGGGAAGTTGGACTTACTTGCTCATCATCGTCATTATTTGCAGATTCCCTTTTCAATACATCCTCTGTCCACAGGTTGGGGTTCACTTCACTGATACAAAAAAGAAGATAATCTTGCATTACAAAATGTATTTAAGTCAAACTGTCATGTAGCTAAATGTTAAAAGGAAATATTTACTGGGGAATCTCCAGGTCCTCCAATAGATCACCATGCATGCTTTCTGAGTGTGTGTGAGCAATAGGCTCTGCCCAGGAAGGGATATCTAGTAGGGATGCTACTGATAGGTCTTCTTCAGATACAGCGGGAGGTGGTTTGCGGTCTGAATCAGTCTTTCGCACTATTCTCGGGCTGTCTACATCCTCTTGGACTAAGGATAGCGCTACGGACACTTGAGGAAAAAAAACATTTACATTAAAAACCAGAAACGTGTACAATGTAAACACAGAAAACAAAACACAATAGCATAATAAAAGACAGTAATAGTTAAAATATAGAATTAATCTAATGATTTTATTCATAATTTAGAGGTATTGATACCTTCACTGTGATCCAGTGTCTTTTCTATCTCTGCATACGTTCTTGATGTTTGCTCTTGAACAGATTTATTCATCTGGGTTTCAATCAGGTGGACAATGTCCATGCGATTGATTTTGGTCAGCCTCTTTATCAGGCAGTCCTCTGTGGAAGAATAAAGGTCATGGAATGAGGATATCTATGAAATACCTTCATCAAATATTTAAAAAATGTGCACCAGTAATCAGAAGTATCTCGATAACATTTTCTAGAGTCAAGCTTGATGTACCTGTGGCATGTTTGCCCTCTCGTTGGGTCCAGCGCTGCAATAGAGCATGGCTTTGCTCCTGGAGGGAGTTAGGATTCTCTGTCCTTACCAGCTGGATCTCGTCCTCAATGAATTCCAGCTCCCTTGCCAGTTCTGCAATTTATAATTAATAAGTTTTTCTCTATATTTTCAACAGTAATCATTAGGAAGACTACACTGGTTAAGAAGTCAATATTTTCTGTTGCAAAATACAGTATATATAGTCTTTTAATCAAAATCCAGTTGTTGTTTGTCGAAGGCTTACCAGTCCAGCTGAACCCAAGAAGATCTGCAATGATAGCTAGGGTTTCTTCTTTCCTGTCAACGTCATCCTGCCAATCCACTAGAGACCGGCAGAGCCAAACATTACACATTACATCAGAGTACACAAGCCAAAGAATGTCATACATTTCAATGTTCAAGATCTAACTTACATTTTGGGTATATTTTGATTCATATATACTGGATAATATTTGTATTCGTAAATCTGGCCTCAATGTTATGGGCTGAATATTTTGATGATGTGAAATGGTAAAATGGCAATGCTGTCATTTTGTGATTTGCCACTATGTATAGTGGTGTGTATATGTTTTAGTATTTAGCCATATCAGTGTAGCATACACGTTAATCATAGCATGGACAATTCCATGCAGGTGGTATATATACAGTATTAGTGCAAATATTAGCAACATTTTAGTTACGTTAAAATGTTCTATATAGAAGAGTAAGCGCATTGAGGGACAAAAGTCTTTTGAATAGTGTCAATCTTGAGATTGCATTATACACATATGGGAACAAAAACAAACCACAATGAAACTGCAGAATGAAAACAACCAACATAATAATGATGAAATAACCAACAAAAATAATGAAAGCCACAACAAGACAACACGTCACAACAAATTATAAAATCAACACAACACAAAATTACACTTTGATATTGTGTTTTAAAAAAGGGAAAAAACGGCCTTGCTGGCAAGACGCAGAAGAAAGAAAAAGAAAGTACAAGCCCATTAAGATCTGATTATACCTTGCTTATACTCTGGAGATTCATCATCGCCGATTCTCTGCATTTGAGTTTCCACTGTATCATCCCACATAGGCCTGGATTCAAACACATCCTCTGTTGCAGAAGGTATTTGCATACCTGGTAAAGATTTGGTACCAGGATTTGAGCTCTGCAAGGAAGGGCTATCATATCTGAAGATGACAGAATCTGGACTTTTGTTATCCGCGCTGCTCATATCCTCAGTATCCACTGAAGACCTAACCGATGCCATTCCAGTCACAAATATTTGGTCTTTGTTGACTTCAGAAGATTGAATAAAACAGTGACCTTCTGGTTTCTGTTTAGTCTTAATAGGTGGTCTGGACAATTCATATATATTATCGCTGTCAGAATTACTTCTTTTTTCTTTCTTGGAATCTTTATCTGTACCATTGTCAGCCTCAGACCTAGTTCTGCATTTCCCATTGGCCGGTTCTTCAACATTGAACCTTTGACCATAGTCCAACTGAGACATCAGTGGCACTTTTACAGGTATTTTGGATTTGCTATCTTCCTTATTTAGGACATTAACTGGGATGTCAGACTCTGCTTTAGTATTGGTTGAAGATGGCCTCTCGATGACTGAGCACTGTTCTTCATCCTCGTCCTCCTCCTCAGCAGAGGACTCTGAGGAATCAGGGCTTTGCACTGAGTATACTGAGCGAGTAACTGTGGAGGTGGCCGATTGCAGATCCGCTATAGTAGAGTCAAGGTAGTCTAGAGAAAAGGTTTTTGGGTTCACATCTTCACTCTGGACTTTGGTTACACTCTCCCGAGCAGGTAGAGATCCCAATTCTACATCTGTGGATGCATTATTAATGGTTTCTAAAGGTGGATGCTTACTCTCTGGCATTTCTTCCATGGTTTTAATTGATGTTCTACGTTGAGGAATGGGGACATTGTCATTAGCACTCTGTGAGTCTGGTGTTTCTTGGGAGGAAGTGTAGTAATCTTCTCCTGCCCCCTCTGAAACAACCTCATCAACAGGATGTTCTCTGATGTGAAAAAATGAATATTCCTCTCCTTCAGAGCTTCTACTGGTCATGTCTACAGCACCCCCGCGTGTCATCTCGAAGAGTTTGCCTTCCTGAAATTGAAAAGGGCTAGGAGCTCCATCTTCATATGGTGTGCGAACAGGTGTGTCAGGTGTTTTTCTCTCTTCTGCAAGGCTCAAAACCTTATTTTCTTCTGCCTCAACTTGTGCATTAAAGGCTGCACCATCATATTCTACTTCTTCTGATTTCCTTCCTTGGTTTTCACTCCAAGGCACAAGATTACGTTGATCATATCCCTGCTCAGATTGATTTTCTAAAAATGAGTTCTTAGCTACTGTCTCAATAATATTAGTACATACCTCCTCATCCTCTTCTAAATTTGACAGAATAATGCGAGCTTCAGAAGTAGAACTCAAACAGTCTATTGATGATAATGCTGCATCATGTACTGCACTATGCTCATCTACCTCTCTGCTGGATAACAACTCATATTGTTCCACCCCTCTGGACGAGGAACTTAGTTGTATTTCAGTGACGCTGAGTTGTGACTGATGTTCTGCGTCCTGCATGCTTAAACTTGAACTGATACCCTTATTTTGTTCACGTGTACTCTCTGTAGTATATTTTTCAGAGAATTCCTCTTGGATGTTGTCAGATAATTGCTGCAAATCTCGGCTATTGTCAACAATCTCTTCATATTCAGTTTCCAATGAAGCGGAAGATTCTGAAAATTGATCACACATTTTAATTGTGGCCTCCTGTTCCATTTCTTCAAAGGTTTTAATCTTTGATGCCATCTTAAACATTTCTTCTTCTGGGGTAAATTGTCTTCTGGTGACAGTATCCTCTTCATCATCACCTTCTACAGTAGAGTGATCATTCGTGTCTTTTAAAAGATGTTCCAAGACTTTTGAATCAGAGCTTGTCCCGTCTTCATTAAGTGTCTTCTTCTGTTTATTTTCCAGCTCATTATCATCTTCATAAAAACTTTTGTCATAAACAATGCAGGCTTTGAGTTGGGGGGAGTAGTCTTCGTAGACCGCTGTTTTACCTGAAATTGGTTCTGTGTTCTTTTGGTGAGTGGGACTACCTTCTAGAGAGTCTGGACAAGGAGTTTCTCTGGAGGGGCTTGGCTCTATTGAATCGGGTGAGTTATTTGATGACTTATCCTCCATGACAGGACTTGACTCTAGTGAGTCTCTGTGCAAAGGCCATCTGTCTGAGTCACCCAGATCTACAGTGTGGAGGCTTTCCAAGTCTGCAGGTCTTTGTGGCATTTCCAAACGGCATGGCATCTCCCGAGGGTCTTCCCGGCCTTCCTCACAATTCATTATTGTCATGGATGAGTGTTGCCCACTGATGACTTCACCCAAGTCCCTGGAATGTAGCATTGTGATGGCTGAAGTTTCAAGCTTTACCTCAGATGATGAATAGTCTGAGTTTGTATCTTCCTGGACCATCGGACCGCTTGTCCACGATTCATTCTCTGTTGCCTCTTTGATACTGGTCTCCACATAGTCCTCTTTTTTCATGTCTTCTGACATAATTTGCCATTCTGTGGAGGCTTTGTGCTCAGGGTCATTTTCTACCTCCAAAGGCCTTTCTCCAACACACTGGTCATTATCCCTTACAGGATGATAAAGAGAAGGATGTGCATCAGTGTAATCCCCTTGGAATTGTGTCTCTTCTTTGGAAGCTGCATCAACTTCTTCTCGTACAACTCTATCTTCTAATTGTATTTTCTCATTTGTTATTGAGGTGTCTTCATCTTCACCAGATGATTTAATATCCATATGATTGTCCTTTGATTGTTCTTTGGGTAGAATTATTTCTTCAAATGTTTCTTGGATGAGATCCTCTGATGGTTGCATGTGGATCACTGGTGCCTCCTTTATCTCCTGATCCACGTCATCACCAAGCAATGAAAGTATGCCTGACATATCCTTCTTTTTCGGGGATTGGAGATGGGAGATCTTTTTCTCAATGTGTACCTTCTGGAATGTTATTTCCTCCACAGAAGTTGACAACACTTTGTCCTCTACATCATCAATTGATTTTCCATGACCTTTCTCATCACTCTCTACTATTTGTGTAATTTCAACTGCTGCTGAAGGAGTTTTATCTATTAAATCAACACTGTCTACTACTTCTGTCTTTTCATCTGTTCTATTCTCATCCTTAAAAGATAATTGTACAGTGTCTCTACCACGATTCTTTTGCGGGAGAATAACTTGTTCAAATGTCTCCTGGATAACATCCTCTTCTGGCTGCCTCTTAATCACTGATGTCACATTTATCTGTTGGTCTAAGTCATCACTGAGCAAGGACAGCATGCCTGACATATCCTTCTGTTTTGGAGGTCGCTGATGGAAGATGTTTTTCTCAATGCGTACCTCCTGGAATGCTATTTCCTCCACAGAGGCTGACAACACTTCCTCTACATGATCATCAACCATTTTTTCATGACTCTCCTCTAAGTAACCACTATCTACTATTTGTGTTATTTTTGTCACTGAAGTAGTTATATCATCTAAATCAACACTATCTACCAGGCCTGTCTTTTCATCTGTTGCATCTTTATTCTCACAAGATACTTTAAGGATGTCTCTACCACGATCCCTTTGAGGGAGAATAACTTGTTCAAATGTCTCCAGGATAACATCCTCTTCTGGCTGCCTCTCAATCACTGGTGTCTCATTTATCTGTTGGTCTAAGTCATCACTGAGCAATGACAGCATGCCGGACATATCCTTCTCTTTTGGAGATTGGCGATGGGAGATGTTTTTCTCAATGCGTACCTCCTGGAATGTAACTTCTTCCTCTACATGATCATCAACCATTTTTTCATGAATCTCCTTTAAGTCACCACTATCTACTATTTGTGTTATTTCTGTCACTGAAGTAGTTCTATCCTCTAAATCAACACCATCTACCAGGCCTGCCTTTTCATCTGTTGTATTCTCATCAGATCTCTCTCTCTCAGATAATTTTAGGTTGTCTTCCCCACGATTCTTTTGGACAAGAATAACCTGTTCAAATGTCTCCTGGATAGCGTCCTGCTCTGGTTGATGATCAATCACTGGCCTTTCTGCTAGAAATTGGTCCAAATCAGAGCTGAGAAGTGTTAACATTCCAGTCATATATTTCACTTGCCTAGGTGGTTGATTAAATATGGTTCTGTCAATCTCTTTAAATTGTGGTTCCTCTACCAAGATCATAGATGCTGACGTGGTGTTTTTGGGATAAGCTTCTTCTGCTTCCCTGGTGCAAGGATGGGTTTCTTCCAACCTTGCATTGTTTATATGCTGTGTTGTTTCTTTTGTGGTAGACTGTTGTTCCTCAGTGGTGACTGGTAACGCTTCCTTTTCAGTGCCCTTTGTTAAAATTACTTCTTCAAATGTCTCGGTTATGATGGTTTCCTTTGCTCCATCTGACTCATGGGCCACAGGTCTTGCCTCTAGGCACTGGTCCAAATCACTGTTAAGAAAGGACAACAAAGCTGACATATCCCTTACGGCTGTGGTTGTCTGGAATGATATTTTCCTTTTTACGTGGACTTGCTGGAGATGTGGCTCCACTATCACTGTATCTATCATAGTGTCTGTTGTTGACTTTTGCTTCTCCATTTCTTCAACCTCAATTTTCTCTGAATAGTCGGCCTTCTTTTCAATGATGACTGTTAGACCTTGATGTTTGGTACTCTCATCACTATTTGTGCTTTCTGCACTTTGCTGGTGTGCATCCAATTCAACTTCGCCTTCAGGTGTATCGAGCTGATAGTTACCATCCATCACTGTAGTTGTCTGCTTGAACAATTGATACTCTGGACTTTCCTCCAGTTCAGCCTTTATGTCTGCACTAAAATCTTCAGAAGGTCTGCGATCAGGGCTTATCTGCACGTCTTCACATGGCATACTGTCACTGTTTAAAGTAACCCATCCATTATTGGATTGAGTTTGACGTGTGTCTGCTTTTATGTCCGCCTCTACATGAGAATGGCTTGATATATCTTGTGATTCCTCAGAGTCATTACTTGAGCCATTCAAAGTTGTACTAGAGGTAACAGCTATGGCTTTGTGTTCAAAAAGCCCTGTTTTGTTTTTGGAAGGATCCTGACCAGTCTGGAATGCTTTCATCAATTCTCTAACAGACATAGTTTCCTCTAATCTTTCTGTCTGAGACTTGGGGGATTTAGGTGACTTGGGGACTTTAGGAAGTTCAGGCATGTCTGACTCAATCCTCTTTGTGGAAATCATTGGTTTTCCTTGTGAGATCGATGGTTGTGTACTTTTCTGTTCTTTCTCTTCTTCCACCATTTTCTGTAATGCTTTGACCCTTTCTTTTATGGAACCTATTGGTGTTTCAACAATGAAAGGAGATGTTGGAGGCTCCATGGATATGGTCCGTGCCAGGCCAGTCTCTGACAATATTATATCCCCATCCAGAGACTCCTCAGAGCTCATTCTTTCCAGCTCACCCTCAGAACTGCTGCATCCCGATTGCTCTCTTTCTTTAAGTTTCCTTCGTATAGGTTTTTTGATGTCTGGTGGGCGCCTTTTTCCATCAGATTTCAGAACCATTTGTTCAACCCTGTCCTGGATGAGGTCTTCTTTAGGGGCTGTTATGACAATGGGCAGCTGTTCAAGGCCCTGGTCCATATCCTTGCTCAGGTGTGAAGTAGTGCCTGACATGTCCCTGACCTCTGTAACACTTCTAGAAGAGGTTTTCCTCTCAATAAATGCCATAGGGATTGTCTCCATTTTGGCTGCACCCACCTTTGAGCCTGAGAGTACCACACACTCTGCACTGTTTACAGAATGTTGAACAACCTTGCTCCTGTCCTGTTTTTCATTAAATTGTTCAATTTTCTTGAAATGTTCTCCCACCACTATCTTTTCAACACTATTTGCCCCTATTCTGTCTCTGTTGGTTGAGGTCTGATGTTCCAGATGTTCTGTTGTCAATATAGCAGACACCTTAATGAGATCATGTTTTATCTCAGACACATCTGAAAGAAGATCCGGGCTTGCGAGTGTCGCTGGGTCAAGAGGGTGGTTTGTTTGAAAGGAGAATGTCTCAGTTGATTCTGTTTCATCATCTTTCATCAAAACATGTATAAACAAGGAGGGTAAGAACACAGGGGAGAAATAAAGTAGGGAAAGAGAGACATCGGAAAATTGTGGTCAAAGCAGTGGCATAAAAAGTATCTTCAGTTCAGAGTTCAGTTCATTAGATGAAGACTGAAAGGTGACTTGAGAAGAACAATATTTGACAAAGGGTTCCAGATGAGTTTGTTTTAGGGAGAGGACGGCATAAGCAAAGCAGAGGAGTAACATAACAGGTAGGATATGGGCAAGGAAAACCTTGAGTATTTATCTCCTATGTTTGACTGCATGTCCGTTTAAAAAGTAAGGATCCGGAGAACCAGAGTAAAACATATAAACCTTGATGTGAAACAAATGGACAGGAAGAAAGGATGACAAACAGGAAACATCTCAAGATTGGTGTTGACATGAAGAATCATGTCTTCTTAAATAAAAAAACCCAACAACAACAACTTTGTAGTATAAATGAGAGATAACTCAATTTATATTCAACGTATCAAAATCAGGGTTGTTCAAGATCTTTTAAAATGGAAAGCATATCTGTCATAATACAGTTGATCAAATTGTGGTCAATTTATTTTCTACTTAGAGTTTTCTCTGCCTTCTGTTGCATCTTCTCAAAAGAATACAGCAAGTTCTCAAGAGACGAAATACAGGTCTTCAAGAACAGCAACAATCCAACTGCCGTAGAGTCTAGACCTTTGGCTTGCATTCGTAAGATATGTAATTGTACTGGTTGTAAATATCATACCAGGTTAAATATATAAATAGTTCTCCCGGGATTTCTTTGCAACATTATGAGTTCATTCAAATAAAATGTACGAAACATGTATTTGAATTCTATTAAGTTAACTTATAGAAAGAAAATACACATTTTCCATGTAAGTCAAACATGCTAAAGTTTGCCTTAGATGCTAATACTAACAAAAATAATAATGTATAATAATGATAATATATTAAATGGTAGTGTTACTGATCAACATGATAGATGATGGATGAACATGAAACTGTTCCACACTTAAACATGCATTTACAAACAATGTCAAACATTGTTACTCAACAATATCATTGGTTGTCTCAGTCAGGTTTTGGTTAGAAATGTACATTTGTTATCATGTTGCTGAGAAGTGACTGAAAGCTGATTTGCAAGAACAATTAATGGCCAAAGGGAATACATCTTTCCACATGTCAGTTTAGAAAGCCATGCCAAAGAGTTTTTAATTTGTATAAATTGCTTTTTAAATTTGCACTATTCAATATTTTCAGTCATTGATGGTAACATCACTCTATGGCCATTATTTGTGATGCTGAAAGAGGAAAGGAGAAGGAAAATAAATGGGGTTTGGAGCAGAGGGAATCCAGTACAGCCATAGCAGAGCGGTCAGAGTTAATAGATACTAAATTTTGTTAGTAGCATTTTTAAATAGCAGCATTAATCAATGAATAAGTAATTACAATAGATGTGTATATAGATGTGTGTGTGTGTGTGTGTTTCCCATACATTGATTTATTTGTGGCGGCCCGCTACAATATCAACATTGCAATACCACATTGATGTGGTGGACCCCTCTGTGAATAGCTCCTCCTCTCCGTGCACACTCTGAATCAAAACATGATCATGCATGGGAGGAAGGATCGTTGTTGGCTTTTCCCCACAAAGAAGACGGCTGGCCGAATTCCTGAATAGAACCTGTAATTCAACCAGCTGAATGAGAGATAACTCCAGATAGCTATAGAATAATAACCATGGATGTACGAGCTCTCTCTCCCGAAGGATTACTCTGAAGCTGCGCACACACTGGTTCGCCGCGCTCAGCTCACCCTGTTCTTGTCTCTCCAGAGGCGCATTGTTGAAATGTCAATGATTTCAGTCCGTTTCACAGTAAAGAAACCATGATCTGCCTGATTATATTGTATTATGTCTTAACTTTCTTTACTGAGTTTGAGCAACCGGCAGCTTACTTGCCCACAATAATCAGTCATTTTAAAAACGCGTTCATTGTCATCATGTCTTGCAGACAATTATCTATTTTGGATGATTATTTCGATTTACATTTCCAAAGCTAGATAACTTATAACTGTTTTGTTCCCCCAACAACAATTCAACTGGTGCGATGCATTACAAATTTGCTACAGCAGAGATGACTGCAATGATGCAAGTCACAAAATGCTTTTTAGCCTCATTTAAAATAGTATTTCGTTATAAAAATTGAATACTAGGCATTTCAAGTGGCTCTCATAATACACATAATATAGTTTCCCGACCTCCTCTCCGTGCATTGTTGTTGGCTGTTCCCTGCAGAGAAGACCTGAATAGAATCAATCTTAGTTTATGAATTTATTTAGTTTAGTTTAAGTTTATGAATGTTAGTATCATAAAAACCTAAAAGCACAAATTTGTCCAAAACTGATGCAAGATAGATAGACTAAGATAGATAGACTAACTTAGTTAGTCTATCTATGTTCTGACAACGCTGTCAATCTCGGAGACCCAACTCTACAAATAAGTTTTAGCAAGCATGTAAGGAGCCTAGCTAGTAAGGATAGCAATAAGTTAATTTTAGGAAACAGCTGGGTGGTCATGGTGCTGCTCAGACATCCCAAGTCTCCCGGAAGTTCCGGGAGTCTCCCGCAAATTAACAGCGTCTCCCTGATGCAAGCAAATCA
>JAOPJH010000097.1:1867766-1878536 GCA_027122575.1 Merluccius polylepis
CTGGCTCCATACACAAACTGCTAGTGAGGAGACCGGGTGGGTTAACAACGAGATAAGCGATTATGATTGGCTAAGGCTCCGATTGGCTATGGCATGGTAGCCAATCGGAGCCATTGTTTTTACAAGCCAGGCCACGCGCACCACACACACACATCAAACAGATTCGAAGAAGCAGCAAAGATGGCGAGTGCGGAGCAATCCGATGAAAAGTTGGCATTTTCAAGGTGGAGATATAAGCACTACTTCAAATTCATTTTCATTTTAAATTCATTCAGAAAAATCTAAATTCTTTGACATATAGCAACTTTTTTTTTACGGTACAGTTACTAACTCAGTTACTTTTTGGTGTAGTGAGTAACTATAATTACTTTTTTAAAGTAATGTTCCCAACACTGGTTATAAAAAACATATCATTATATATCTCCACCATTAACCTCATGAGATCAAAGGGATCTCCTGCTGAGAATCAAGGTTGTTTTTTATATCCAGTCATCTCTCTGCTATCTTTCTAAGTCCCCAGTACAGCCCAGTGCTGGCTTACGAGGAGCACCAGGAAGGCAGCCCATCCATCATATGCTCATCACTCATCCCGCTGCACTCCTCTTTCACCCTGTCTTTCCACCACTCCGCGCCAGTTCCCTCGTCTCCCCTCCCTCTCCTCCTCACCTTGGACTGAACGTCTGCATTGTGGTCGTTCTGCAGCAGCAGGGCGGCTGACTTGGTGTCATCCTTGCGGGCGGCGATGTGTAGGGCGGGCAGCCGCACCTTGCCCTTGGTGTCATGCTCCAGCAGCAGGGACACCACCGAGTTGTGGCCCTGTTGGAGGGCGATGGCCAGCGGGGTGAAGCCATCCTGGAGTGGGGGGTGAGGGAGGTGGGGGGGCATTGGATGAATAAATAAATGAATGAAAGAATGAAAGAGTGAAAGTTAAAGAGACAGAAAGTGCATGGAAGAGGTCCAATTGAAGGAAAAGTTAAAATTAAAGAGTGGAAGATGGTGTAAAAGAATGATTAATTGAAGGAAAATGTAAGGAGGTACATCTACACAAGCCTACCTCTGTTGCGATGCTCTGGTTGCCTTCATTCTCCAACAGGTAGCGCACCACCTCCAGGTGATTCTCCTGGGCCGCCATGTACAGTGGAGTAAAGCCATTCTATAGACACACACACACACACACACACACACACACATATTAGCATCTCTTGACATTAGAGAACTACATTATAAAGCCCAAGGAGCCCAAATTTTGCTTCTTATTTCTAGCGCGACCCCCAAAGAATTGAATCATATTGTTTTGAACAGAGCAAAGCATGGATGTAGTTGGGCTGTATTATTTCACACACTACAGGACTATTTTGGACGGGAATCGAAAGCACTATTTCGCATCTGTCCCGACACGGCTGTGTGCTTTGGGCTGAAGGCTTTTATTCTACTTTAATAACTGTGTTTTGTAATTGGTGGTGCTTACCTGTGATTGGGCATTGACGTCCCCTCCTCTCTTCACTAATATTCTGGCAACGTCCTTTTGTCCAGCCAATGAGGCAATGTGGAGGGCTGTATTTCCTTTCTGTAATGTCAACGCATGGTTAATAAGGGCAACTTCTTGGTAAACAAGGTCATCCTTGGTAAACTTCATGACTCCAAGGTTATGGGACATCCGGCGACAGATTCTTTCCTGGTCCACAAATGTTCTGTTGAGGCTGACAGATGAGAGCCATGCAGAGTCAAATAACAAGTCTGTCTGTCTGTCTGTCTGTCTGTCTGTCTGTCTGTCTGTCTGTCTGTCTGTCTGTCTGTCTGTCTGTCTGTCTGTCTCTGTAAGGTTTGTGTCTGTGTGATACCACGCACCACTGCTCACTTTATAGCAGAGTAGGTTGGCCATAGGTCACCTGTTTTGTTGTTTTATAATAGTATTTGTTTGCATATGTTCATGCATATGTTGTCTGTATGCTGTCAGGTCTCTCATGCAAAAGAGGTGCTTAACATCAATGACATTTCCTGAATATAAATATATGTTAAATAAAATAGAATACAGAATAATAAACAGAACCATGCAACCTCTGTATAGTCCAATATTAACTGTAGTATTAAAACACTACTGGGTGTGTACACATACTCTATGACACACGCACACGCACACGCACACGCGCGCGTGCAAAGTTGAGCAATAAGTAGGCGTGTCACATACCAAATACGATATACAGAACACCCTTTTAGTCACTTCTGATCAGGTTTCATACTTGGGGGGCAACACTGGATACCATGAAGAGATTTATTATCTATAGCTGACACTGCAGTTTATCTTCCTTTCAATCACTCTCATTCTCTCTAGTCCTCCCCTCTTCCTGCACTCCCCCCTCCCCTTCAGTGTTTCCTAGTAGAGAAGATCTCAAGCTCTAGCTATGGGCAGGCAATAAGTGGGTGTGTCTGGTGCAAGTCACAAGAATACTAGACCGCATTTACATAATAAACACTGGAGGATTCGCAAATAAAGTAAATACCAACTAAATGATAGTGTAATAATAAATAGCTGTATGAGCGTTTATAGACAGCAGGGGTTAAGTGTTCAAAAAGAACATGAGAGTGGTATTTGATGGAGGAGGTGTACCTTGGTAGCCGAGTCGACGGGCGCCCCTCTCTCCAACAACTCCTCCACCAGATCCTCATGGCCCTCCTTGGCTGCCAGGTGGAGCGCGTTCAGACCGTTCTAGATAAGACAAGGAAGTCCATTAGAGGAAATAACCTTGACCTGTTATGCACTCAGGAATTCTCCAATGGAAAACTGGATCTGAGTTGAGTTTCCTGAATGCTTGTTGGGCACGTGCATCAGCTGCATTATTAGAAGCACACCTTTTACATTACTCAATAAAACATATAAATATTAAAAGTAGGGTTTTTAATGGTTGAAAAAAATAATTTGAATAACTCCAAAATAAAAACCCCAGAACAGCAAAACACAGCTTCATGTGTGAATCATTAAAAACATTCTGCTTTGAACATGAAATGGGAACAACAGTTCAAGCATAGACAATGGCTAGAACTTAAGTTTTAGTATCAGTTAATATTAATAATGTAAATGTTTCACTGAGAGAGCTAATAGTATCAATGGCAACAACATAATAACCACAAACATAACATTATATTGACACAATATGAACACAGAAGCACTTCACCTCTTCTTCCTCATCCTCCATCCTGAATCCGTACCAACTAAGGTACGGATTTCAAAGCCTCCTCTGTCCTCTTGCTTCTTCAACCTTTAAATGTGCCCTCGTCTTCTCCCAGTCTTCACAATGTCTTTTCTTTCCTCCAGAAGGTCTCTGATTAAGCTTCACAGTGAGTCTCTGTGTTCCCCCTCTCTCTCGAATGTCTCTTGGTACAGAGGTAAATAGAGGAGTTAGGCTATGCTGCTCACCCCTGGCATTAACGCCCTGTCCACACCCCCTTCACCCCCTCTCCGGGACCCCCCTTCTCTGTCACACACACCCATCGGGCACGTACACAGTCTCAAGCAGATTATGTGACCACACGCCTGGGCACGTGCACACTCACCAAAGAGTGAATCAACAAATGCCAAACGGTTAATGTCATGGTCATGGTTCAAGGGTATGTAGTTTTGGATTCTTAATATATCCCGAAGTACTCTAATAGTCTAATATTTTAAATGATAACTTCAGGATTTTTCAGCCTATTTTTTTTAAATCATTTTGGGTCTCGGGGACTAATAGTGCGTTCCAGGCAACCCGTAACTCGTGATTTCACGACCTTCTACCCGTGAAAGTGCTCTGGAACGGCAGTCAAACTCGTAACTCACGACCTGTGAACTTGTGCAGACACACTTTGCATTGGTCCAATGGGGGGTGGTGAGGTGGCGATAATGAGCGCGAAGAGGTCTGTGAACGTCCTCTTAGGCTTTTGTTCAGACTGCAGGCAAAACAGTCTACACTGTTATTTGCAAGTGATCAGATTGGATTGGTGTGTCCAGACATCACTAACCTATCTGCATGGGTTGCTGTGGTAACGTGGGCCTCACTATGTACACTGGTGACACGGCTTTCCAACATAGAAATCGATTTTGCATTCAAAAAAATGATTAAAAAAACAGAAGTCTCCCCACAAAGTGCCAGCAGACAATTTATCTCAGCGTCTGTATGTTGTTGTCCTCCATTCCACCAAAAAGTACCACTCTGCTACTGCTCAGCCACTCTGATGCACTTACGTCACTCTGGATTTGACGCCAGTGTTGTGGTTCGCGTTGCGAGTAACACAAATGACACTTTGAAGGCCTTTTTACATCTGTAAAAATCCAATAGGAAGTTTTTTGCTGTCCAGACTTTCTAAAAATCAATCTGGACACAAGCTGGTTCTCTATTCCTTATTCCTTATAAATATGCAGCTATTTCTTTATTGTTCATTCCACTCAAGTACATTTTATTGAAAATGCAAATGTAATTGTCACGTAAAAAGCGACACTGATGCCCTGTCACACATGAGGGGTCATTGCCATGGCGGCACTCAGGGAGGCACTGTTCTGTCTGGCGCTAAATACGTGAATGATTGGAACTTGAGGCTACAGGTTTGACTGCATTTCAATTAGACATGTAATATGAATAAGATAAATTAATGAATTGTGTCAAATAACTGTGCCTCATTGAAATCAATGAGCTTGGTGTTTGGCTGTGTCACTACCGAATCTGCCGGGCTACCAAATCCCTCGAAATGATGTAGCACTTGGACAGTGATTTATAAAAAATAAAAAAACAAGCCATGTTGATTACTTAAGAATATTGTGTATGCATGTCACAGAAAATGTAATTATGGCCATAGGCCATAAATAAAAGCATATATGCATACATGCGCTTGTTTATGGCCTATGGCCATAATTACATTTTTTGTTCGGGATTCCGATCAAACATGTTTACATGTTTACACATGTTTAAAATCTGTGATGTGTAATAAAATATTGAATTTAGGTGGTGTTAAAAAGGAAAAAGCCCGAAGAGAAAGTCCGCAACATTCAGCCCGATTGGACAGATGAGTTTGCGTTCGTGGAAAGAGCTGGGAGTGCGATCTGTCTGTTATGTAATGAGAAAATTGCGTCCATGAAACGATGCAATGTTAAACGCCACTTCGACACTCACCATGCACAATTTGCAGCAAAATATCCTATGTAAGTTAAATATCCAAACTTTTGCTTGTAACCGTCTTTATGTGGCTCTTCTGAGATTTTTTTTTTTTTTTTTTGGTAAAAGTGGCTCTCAAGGCAAAAAAGGTTCCCGGCCCCTGGTCTAGAACATAAGTGACATGGCTTTTACATTTCCCTTTCTTGAGCCTGCTTTGTAGGTTGAGTTCAGCATAAACTCAACTGAAGGTTTTCCAAAATCAGAAGATTTGACAAAGATTAGACAACCCAGGGGCATAAACAATAACAAAATAACAATAAGAACATTAAGATGGACAGAAAAAACCTGGTTATAGTCAGCACAGCTTGTTGTTTTGAATAGTTGAGGTTTACACTTTAATACCACAATGTTATGTCAACAAAGGACAGATAGCTTGTAAAAACTTGTTTTACAAGTAATAATAAATACCAACATAAACAAGACACCATCATAACTAACTGTGCACAGTTATGAGTGTTTTGCAAGCATATAAAACTTAGTAGGCATACCTTACCTTTGTGCATAACCAGCTTAGAGAAGACTGAACAAAATACTAATTAAAAGTTAAATCAGTCATCATATACAGTATACATAGTTAATAGTAAAATATAGTTTACTATGCATGTGCAACATGTCATCATGAGGCTGTCAATCGCCAATTAAAACTGTACATAGACTAATTCCTCTCTAAACTAAAATAAGAGACGCTCTACACCTGCTTCCTTGCATTAGTACTAACCTTTAGCCTGGTTTGCCTTGCTAAAAAGCATCAGGCACTTCTTTAAGCTGGAGAGGGAGACAGCATACGGTATTAAAATCAATGGGAAATGACAAAAAAGCTGGATACACCTGCATGTGGAAAGCACAGTCCAGATAGAAGAGCACACAATGGCTTTTCCCCTTACATTCCCTGACCTATCCGTTTGAGACCTCACCCTCAGGTCTATCATTAAGGTCCTTGACATTCAACATCTAGGAGAGCCCTGAACAGATTTTTACCTACAGCTGTTTATTTAACCTGGATCCCTCAACCACTCTTAACATCTTCGATGCATCCTACCTTTCCTACGAGGTATAAATACCTATTTGAATCTGAATGCATAACACTTTTGTGTCTATGAGTGACATAAACCTATGACGTCAGACATATAGCACGCAAGGCTTTTTCTGGTCTTATTTCTAAAGACCCCAGTTCTTTTTGGAAAGTGTAACAAGTAGTAGTAACAAAACAGTTGTGTTCACTGCAATACAACATATTGCTGTAGACAATCATACGAATTACATCTCAAAATAACAGCTAAAAGATAACAACATTGTTTACAGGCAACTAATAACCATTTAACACAGTCAGTAATGTTTTATTTCTCTGTCTTTTCTGGTGGGAGTGGATATTTCCCACCCTCTCAAATTAGCCACTTCATCAGGCAAATTACTGTCTTAATTGCACCCCATGATCTCCTATCTCATGAGGCTGGCAGGTGATAAAATGATTTCCCTGCAGAGAACAAAAAAAAACGACAGAACAAGTAAGCCACTGAGAGGGGGAAGAGGAAAGTAATGATGGGTGATTGGGTGAAGGGTATACAGAACCCACTTTCTGCGAGAAGACAATTGCCAGATGCATGGCACACTCTCTAGGATAAAGTCATTAGACTGAGCTGCATTGGATACTTGGAAGGCCCAAGCACCTCACAGATTAAGGAATCTGATACCACGCATCAGTACCTGCATTTTAAATAGTAATTCCATTTAAATAGACACTTCTGGAGGGCCATCTACAAACCAGTCTCCTCTAGGCAGAGTTTAAGTTTGAAGGACGACTAAAAATATAGAATATGACAAACTAAAACCCTGGAACTGGAACTTATGAAAGACAGAATTGAATGGAAAACAGTTCCATTCAATTCTGCCGCATTTGACATTTCCTGACATTGCCTGATGATTTAATCATATGTCCTTTTAGTTTAAATTTGTCCTGTCTACTTCACAGAATGTAGCTCTCATGTCAGGCTGTGCTTGGCAAGCCAATTGGCTGGCCTTTTTTCCTAAAGCAAGAGGATGAAAAGCAGATCTCAATACCAAAACAAACCTGATTGCAAGAATGTTACAAAGAGAAACAGATAAAGGGAGCAACATTGCATACTTAAGGGCAGGGTAAATAAATAATTTGAATGTATTATAGCCAAAATATAGGAAATAAAGGAAAGCTCATCATTGCATCAGTTTATAACCTACTCATGCGTCATTTATTTAATCTTATAATACTCCATGATTAATAGATCTTTTATATTCTCTTTCATTACTATCACTAGTAACTTGTAACATGCATTTGTAGAAAAAAACAATTTTAGATTCCATGACATACAAATATAATCTACAAACAGATAGCATAGATCATCTTTGAAACTTGGTCCAAGTCCAAATACTAATTCAGTAGTTCTGGGAAACCTAAATGAAAACAACTGAAAAGAACCATTCCTTGTATACCTCCTATTCATGTTAACGCATGCTACCGATGGCCGCAGTTCACAGAGAGAAGAAAAACAGGCAGAGACACCAGAAAAGAAGAGGCTATTTTTAGAGGCATTTTGGGGCAAAACCCTCTCTGCCTTCCTCCCATCTCTACTGAGATTTTAGGAGGCATGTCATTCCAGTGCCTCGTCTGCTCGGTTCACGCCCCCTAGATGCTCAGGACGTCTGCTTGGTGCTCTGCCGCTGGCCTCGTCTCTAGCATTGTTGCCCTTCAGTTCACAACTAAAGGCCATGAAACAGAGCCAGCTTTAATGTTTAATCACCAGGAAAAGGCTGCATGGTTGTCGACGCACATGCTGGAAAAATAATGTCTAGTATTAAAGATTCAACCTGAATACATACAGCTTCAGTGATCGTAATACGTATTTTTAACGTAATACGTTTATAGACTCAAAAGTCTATAAAAGTATTGTAAATGAGTATATCAAATAAATAACCTAAAAAACATAAAAAATATGCAATTTGATAGTGATGTTGGTAGGGATGCATTACTTGGTGTCACACCATTAATTGGCGTGGATGCAGAGACTAGTCTGACACACACAAAGGGGTAAAGGGGATAAAGGGGTACATTGTACAGAAAAGTAAGCATATGTTGTTGAATAAATCACAAAACCTGAATAAAATGGCAGTACCAAGTAAAGTGGCATCTACCCAACCTGGGGGTATCTTGTTTAACCAACATGACTATTACATCCACATTATTTTATAACAGTTATTCACAAATGACATCTCAAAGTAATGAGGTTCAACGCTAAAAAAATACTGGTACCAGACACGCAGAGACTACTTGGCACAATTCATGGCATTCATTAGGATACTGCTTGTTTTGCAAAATCAGGTGGAATTGTTTGATTGGTGTGGTGCTAATGTTGTGCCCTGCGCAGAGGCACAAACTAGATTAGCTCTTTCCGCTAGTCCTCTCCGCTAATCTTGGCACATGTGACACAAACTCTGCACTTGTAAAAAAAAATCCTTCCTTCCTCGCTTTTACACTTGCATTTTTCACCCCCCACTTTATTTACACTGCTGTCTGCCATGGCTGACGCTTAAACGACAAGGTCAAATTGTTTTTTTTGGGTCTATTTATAAAGGTAAAGGTATAAAATGGGGGGGAGGGATTGTGGGTTCTTGGTCCTCCCCCGAGGGGAAACCATTGGTGTCTCGGGCGGAGAGATATTGATGAAAACCACTGACAAGGGCACTTTAGGTTTCTCCTCCAATAACCCTTGCCTGCGCACCGCAGTGGTGACCTGTCATTGGCTGGCTGCAGGCCTGTCATTGTGGGGCTATCATGGCAGGACACGCTTGCCTTCCTGGTCATCCCGTTAGGCCAGGTGCGCTTCGCCAGAGTTGCTGTCAGCGCAAAGGCCGACGGGAGAGCCCAATCGATATGTCAGATAACGGGATGCACTGTGAAACGATGCCACAGCAAAACAAAAAAAATACAAAATAAACAGTTTGGAATAAACTTTGCTAGAGGGCCAAAAGAACACAGAAAATATAACTTTAAATACCATACCAATAAATATTCAACATTTCACTAGATTCATTGCAACTCAGGTTCTAGTGTGGATGCTAAGGACCACATTCCATTTTGTGTAAGAACACATTTGAATACTGTACCCAGGGAGCAAAGAAATCGAATTTGCTTATAGGGGAAAAAGGCTATGTTAATTCATCGTCATCTTCCTCATGCAGTGTCTGCATTGAATTGTGTCTGTCCCCGAGAGGGTCCAAGCTACACTCCAACTGAAAGACTCGACAGGCGACTCGAATGACGTACAAAACAAAACACATCTTCAGCAATTAAGTGAACAAACAAGATTGCCAGCTGGCGATCCCAGTCGGAATGTAGTACTCCATGGAAGCAGAAATGGATGACAAGGCTCTGTGCTACCGAGACGAGCTCTGCTCTGCTCGTGAGCTGACCTGGAACTGTCAGTGGCATAAGAAGCAGCACGGTGTCCGGAAACATTCCAGACAAGCGACCAAGCTGGAAAAAACCTAGCAGCAACAAGGTTTTTCTACCGCATCATTCCTATTCCTCTCTACCCCAAGGACTTCTGACTTCTTGCAGAAAGGTACTTTTGTGATGTGTGAAAAACCGTCTTCTTGAGTCTTCTTCTTGTTCCGACCACCAGTCAGAAACAGAATAAAACACAAAGCAGGTGGAGGAAGGCAAAGGAACATGCATAGATGAAGGGACACAAGATCATAAGACAAAGAAGTGAAGGAAATGGAGAGTGACACTGTAAGAAACAGTCTTGCCTGTAATACTGTAAGAAACAGGCAAGACTGTTTACAGGCAAGACTGTTTCTTACAGGAGGAAGAGGAAATGATGAAAAAGAATGAGAATTAGATGATTATTCAAGAAAATGAACAATACATGTACAATTTGTTTATTCCAAATATTATAATGCAAATTATTATTTATATTGGCATTGCATTGACAGCATTCCAAATGTTCCTGTACATATAACATATGTATATTTACTTTAAATTAGTGGTGGGCATAGATTAATTTGTTTAATCTAGATTAATCTCACTGTAATCTTGGATTTCATCTAGATTAATCTAGATTAAAATGGCTAATTTGAATTCTGTCGAAGACATTTATAATATGTGTGTGCTACCTAAATAATGACTAAAAATAAGTCTGCGCGATCGTAACCCACCCCGGATCTACGGCCGACGGGGGGTATAGGTATAGGTATAGACCCAGCACCCAACCCAACTTTGAGAGTAGATTAACGGCGATATTTTTTTTATCCCACGATAATATTCTCGCGTTAACGCAGCCGATAACGGCCCACCACTACTTTGAATACAAACATCCTCCCACGCAGCTTATAAAGACAAATCTAAACAGGTAGCTAGCAGCCAACAGGCAAGTAAGCATAATATTTTAAGCAGTAGCAGTGTAATGGAAATGAGCAAATGTGTCAAGTTCCCACTGCTCAATTAAATAAACTGCCCAAAGTAATAAGGGACTGCAATAAATGTGTGTGTGTGTGTGTGTGTGTGTGTGTGTGTGTGTGTGTGTGTGTGTGTGTGTGTGTGTGTGTGTGTGTG
>JAOPJH010000097.1:1880680-1891732 GCA_027122575.1 Merluccius polylepis
TTTTGCTCGCAATCACAAACCCCTGCTTATCGGTGGTGTGTTTTTTTTTTTGGTGGTGGACACCCCATGGCAACCCCCCCCCCCCCCCCCCCCTCCCCATCCCCCCGCCTCTTACCGTGATGCTGTGATCTGCTGTTGGATATAGGAGTTGACAGGACATCATCAGCAACAAGGGATCGCAGCCATCCTTGTTGACTGCTACTAACCCCCAGCCCTGTGGAGATGCCGAAAGTGGAAGGACTTCATTATTATCTATGAAGGACATTGAACAACAACAACAACAACAACAAAATAATATAAAATTAAGCAGAAATGGTCAGGTGAGAGAGAGAGATAATAACCTTTATAAAAACTTAACCTAATAACAGTCAAAGCAGGCATAGGACACACAGGACATGCACATAGAGACAAATAAATAGATAACAAATAACACAAAAAAAACAACACCTCATAGTCTATTAGCAAAAGTGTCCACGTCCGTTGTTATCATAGGAACTAAATTCAACCTTAATGCTGCATAGGCGTAGATTTCGGGGGAAAACAGGGGGCCACATAACCCCCCCCCCCCATGTTGAGATGGCCTTGAATTGTCCCCCACAATAATAATTAAAATGTACACTCCCATCTAAAGCTTAAATGGTCGAGTCATCATACTACACATCTGTAAAATTGTTCAGTGATCTTGATCCTGAGAAAAATCTGTTGAAATTTGGGCAGTTGTTTTTTCATCTTATTTGGAGACCCCCGAAAGCCAGGTAGTAATTAGGAAAGTGCCCCCCCCCACCAATGTTGAAGTGAAACCTACCCCAATATACTTGACATCTGTTCAAATTTCTATTTCTGCTGTAAATTTAGTGACCATTGGTCAGCCAATGAGAAGGTGTTTGTATTGAATATGGTTTACAAGCAGTGACCTAGGTCATGTTACAGGTGCAGACTGCTTATACTGTTAGTACCGGCAGCTCAGATTGACATGTTTACACTTAATTTAAACCAGTCATACATTGCTGCATATGTGCAAACATAACATGGATGAAATGAGCCCAAGTTGTGACTTAGTAACAGAAACGCAGAAGATAAATACACCAGACTTGGCCGCCTTTTCTTATGACCAAGTTGGCTGAACCCTTAGTGCTAATGGGCGGTAGGAAATGAGGACGAGTTGGAGTCCCGTGGTGGGAAACGCAGGAGGAAGCGACACCAATAACTTTGCTGGCATCATCAGGGACAGCCCACTATCTGTTACACGTACAACATATGTACTAAATTACAGCCAATAAATTACAAAGTGGGGCAATAAGTGCAACTTACCATGTGGTGGAAGTCATGTCCATTTTTAGGGCTCGACGCGAGTAGACTTTACTCATTCAAAAGGTTAATCTCTGGGGGGGGGAGGGGGGTATAGCATTCAAATGTCTTAATTATATCCTTACATCGGTTTAGTTCCTACAACAGCATTAATACACGTTTCCAAGTTACTTATTTTATTTCCATTCAAACACTGCCCTCCATCTATCCAAATAAATGCCTTTGGTTAACATGATGCCCTACGTCCACTGTTGTACACTTGGAATGTTTTAATTAATATGACATGAATAAAATACGACAAGCAAAAGAGGGAAATAAAACCGTTTAAATATCACACCGCTGGTGAGCCAAATCATTAATTTCATAAAGCATAAAAATCAGAGAATTTTAAAAATATAAAATGAATACTTTATTAAACATCTACTTTTCACAAACACAACAATTCAGTTGGTAGAACAAAGGCAGCACCACTGATGCCAACTGCATTGACACTGGACAAAACATACCAACAGAAATAACTTATATAAGTGGACCACCAAGCTGCTACTGGGCGGAGAGTTGATCCAGGTTGTCATGGGAACGGCTGGCGAGGTGGGCCTCCAGGATTTCACCAAATAGGTTCCTCTTTAACAAGTTGTAGGCCATAGGGAGCAGCTGTCTGATCACCTTGTAGAAATACTGTTGGGGAGAATGCAATAGTTGGAGACACATTCAAAGCTCCCTGACTAGGTCATTAGGTAGAAAATGTTATTGTACAGCGTTTCCACTACTATTATTTCCCAGCAGTGGTGCTGAGGTGTGTGTGAGGTGCACTATGTTGATGTGTGCGGTGCTAATGTGCTGAGGTGCGTGTGCAGGGTGTTTTAGTGCGCAGGCACAGAGAAGTTTTAGTGTGATCACTGATTCCAGTAGGACTCCGGTGCAGTCCAACAGAATTGTCTCATACAATGGTTTAACAATATAACATAAGAACAATGTGTGCAATGTGTGCGATAGGGTTAAAGGTATACCAGGGTATTTAGAACGGACGGTACGTTTTTCAATAGCGTCAAAAATAAAGACGTGTCGGGTCCTCCAGCAAGAACCTATGGAAGAAGGGCGCTTATTTTCTATCTATTCATTATTCTATGGGCCATAAGTATTTAAACTAGGGATGCAAGAAATACCAAAATACTAATCAAACACGGTGCAAATCGCAATGAGTACTTGTGTACTGTTTCGTAGGCGTTGTGTTCTTTTAGTTTCCACCAATATACACGTATCGAAAGTCGAGGACACAAGGAGATTTATTTCATGTTAGATGTAACGAGAGACCAACATATACAAAATACATTGAAGTGCCGCAACGGCAAAATAATCTCGACCGTTATTGTAAAGATATCTGGACGAACTGTTAACTTAACTCAGTCTTGTTTAGAATGCAGTTGATTGGTGTGTTTGTATGCAACACAAGTGAGTAAATCAACAACTGTTGACTGATCCATAGCGTCTCGTCTAACCAAGTCAAAGTTAGAAAGATATTGGATATTCACGCTCTGTAATAAAGCGTTCTTAAGCGGGGAACTAATGGGACTGTTCGCTGTGGGTCTAGTGGTGTTGGATTAAAACTGAAAAGCCAAACCAATGGTATTAAAGCGGGGAAAAGAGAGAGGTGATCCCTGGTCAGGTTCCAGCCGCTCAGACCTCTAGACCCACAGTGACTTGGACCAATGTCCGAAATTTACTTTTTGGCTCACCTGCCAAGGGGACTGGTAGATATAAAAATATCCACCGGCCAAGTATATATTTTTACCGGCCAAAATAATAAATTGCCTTCGGTGTGTGAATGTTTAACTGTTAGTGCTTGTTGTTTTAAAGCTTTGAACATGTTGTAACGTTATGAATTTCAATTACGTAGCCTATTAGTCTGGGTCGATTAAATCACATTTATTAAAATTTTTCACAATAGCCTAATTTGTTATGTCAAAATTCGTTAGCACCTGCTATAAATAATCCAGCTCCCCATAGCCCCCCACAGCCCTGTAAGCCGGTTACCGTAACGGCGAGTAATGCTGGAAAATGCACCCTTCCTTTGGGCAGTGTGAACTGTGAACGTTATTTCTCCAACTTGAACAGGGTACCAGGCTACAACTCACAACTAGGGCTGTCGCGATAACCGCAATATAGCAATACTGCGCTATTGACAAGCCAACCGCAGGGGATGTGAAGCAACCGCCACAACTGATAATAAAATAAACGGTCGCAAAAAAACATTTTAATGTACACATTGAAAGTCAGTTATAATCTGTATTTTATACAGTTCATGTGTGTTACAGCAACACTAGACCTTGGCTGGTCATGCAGTTTTGGACCTGCTTTTTACTGTTGTAGAGCTAGCAGGATACACTTCTAAACAGCAATTTAATTACCATACCCATTTTGAAACGTGACATATCCAGTTCAATTGCGTTTTAGTTAGGCTACCGTTTAGGGCAGGGCACATTGTAATTCACCGATTGTGAAGAAATATTGACCAAATGATGGCTCTATAGAGAGGAGTGCTGCTGCCTGACGAAGCCCAGTCTCCCCGCCTGCCCAGGAGACGGGCTAGACACACTGGACTCATACTGGTTATCGCATCTTTAGTTCCCCAAATCAGATTGCTAATTGAGAGCATGATATCTGTTGAATATCCAATATCTTTCTATCTTACAAAAAATGACGTTCAAACTGCATAAGCTGCTATTGAGATGTGTAATTTGTGGTGCATCACTATGGTGTATGACTTTCAGTTTTGATGTCAGGACGTTTGCACCCCTAGTATCAATACACAATCAACCGAATTAAGAGCTGGTAAAATTTCCTCGGCTCTAGTCAAGAATTGTAAAGTCCTATGCTGGGACTACTATTGAGAAAATCGCTCGCTTGATAAATCGCTCACTGATGATTGGATTTGTGTAAATTAAGTAAAAGCAAGAATGTCTCATCATTAGCATTGCCGTGTTGAAATGCAGCAGACGTGAAGGCAGTTAGTAATGGAAGTGAATGTTGTGAATCCTCTCACGTGGGAGCCGTAGCAAAACAGGTCTATCCCCAGCTCGTAGCCCATGCCGTAGTCACATTCGTCGTTGGCAAACTGGACGAAGGTAAACATCTCCTGCAGAGGTCCGAAGGCCTGCACCCTCTCTTCGTCGCTGCGCGCCTTAGTGATGGCCTCGCAGATCCTCCGCAACCCGGCTGGAGGACAAACATGGAGGAAAGCATGGAGGAATAGATCACCTAAAGCCCACATTATCTGTAGAGGTGGGAATCACCAGAGGCCCCACGATACGATATTATCACTCAAGTACTGACTCAATATTATTGCGATATTAAACATTTTGCACTATTGAGATTTATTGAGATTAATTTATTATATTTATTTTTAACTGCAAATTATGTCCTTACAACTTTGTGTATAAATGTATAAACAAAAGTCAATATAGGTTAAGTAACACAGAGCCCATCCATGACAGACCATCCCTACAATGTTGACACCATCATACCACTATCAGTGGTAAATGAGATGGCAGCTAAGGCAGTGCTAAATATGCATCAACACCAAAGGCTCTCATCTCACTACACTACAGGGTGAACATGGTCCAAGTTAAACCAATATACACTTATAAATGTTAATCTCGACCAGGAAACTGATTACAAATCAGATACTTAACGAGCTCCATCGTTTCCTGTCTTCTGAAAATCAATCAAGATGAAACAAAACTGTCACAAACGTCAATATAAGAAAACAAAGTAAATATACAGGATGTACTCGCATGTTTCATAAACACACACATGAACAAAGGAAAAACAAATGCGGTCTGCGCGACTCAACAATCATTAGCTGCAGTGTATCCACTTACCAGCAAAAACGTTATCAAAAATAATACATTTGGGTTTAATGGAAAAACCCCAAGCTAGTGGTGGATAATTAGGCAAATCATTGAATGCGGAAGGGAGACGGACAAGAGAGGATGGATGTGCGCTCTGACGGGAGATCCACGCTTCCAGATTTTCAGATCACGACAATGTAAGTTCAATTCATTGACAGATAGACAGACATCATTCAATCAATCACAAGACCGCTTCAAAGTGGCCCAGGGACTTTAAACTTGGATACCTAAAAAAAGCCTAAGAAGAACAATATTTGAGCGCTGCCTTGCAGCACTCAACTAATAAGGGTTTCAACAGACTATAGGAAACTCCATAGAGGCACAAAACTGTTACCTAAAACTCAAATGTCAACTGCCTTATTTACGTGCGCTATTTCAAATTATATAGATTATTCACCAGTTTTGTTTTTTTGCAACTGTTTTGAATAAGAAATTATGAAAATGACAAAAAAAAATCGCTAGCATTGCCTAGCTTAGCATTTGATGCCCAAAGGCTTTCGCGTTCATCTTACCATCATAAATGGACAGCAGTAGAAGAGTCACTTCTGCAACAAGCTTCTTAACAATTACATTTTTTTAAATATACGATAGCAAATGCAACATAATGACTTCATGGGCTATATATTAATTGTCTTATCTATACATACTTCAACAGAGAGATGATTAAGTAACGGAAAACAAATACTGCATTCATTTTCCAGTTACAGAAAACAGTAATGGGAGGTCTATAGTTTAAAATGACACATACTGCACTTCAAAAGAATGATACAGGCCAGTGGCCTGGGACTCACCGTCTGTCTCCGGCAGTTCTCTATATCCAACATCATTCTTGTCTACGGGAACAACGATACCAGCGCCGTGGAATGTCTTTGTCACCACCTAGGGTGCAACAACACAGAGTTAAAGGTGAAAGGCAGTACTAAATGTAGGACGGATTGGGTAGAGATGTGTTGATGGTCTTTTAACCATTATGTACTTTTAATCATATTGTACTCTTGCCATAGCAGGAGTACAATATACAGAATGATATGCATGACCGGTTTGATTTTATTTGCTTCAATAGTGATCTTAGCAATAAGAAAAACAGAGGATCGTACAGGTATTAAGCTTGATTTACAGCGCTACGTACAGCACGTCCGCAGCGATCCACGAACTTTGCAGCGCAGAGACAACGTGGATATTGCCAAATGTATACTTCCATGTCACGTTAACGTCATGTACATAAGGGGGCAGTGTACTCTCTCTTCAAGCAGAGTCTCTCTTCAAAGGTGTTGAAAAAGCATTGAAATGTACTGTTGAAAAGCACTTGGTGATTTCACAACCAATAAAAAGTGTTTTGATGGATTAATTCATTTTACGTCCATTCTCTTCTCGACCAATCAGCCATTAGCTAACGTGCAGCCTCTGCAAAGACAGGCAAAAGTGGCACATACACGTCTCTGTGAAGCAACTTGGATCTTTGTGTACGTGTTGACGCCTCATGAACTGCTCTAGTTAACGCCTCTAATCACACATCTCTAGATAACTTATCATCCATCCACCCTGCTGTGCTAAATACCTTCTTGTCTCTCAGTTTCATGTCTTTGGTTGTCTGCTCCAGTGAGAGGCCCAGAGTCTCTGCCTTTCCTCGCAACTTGCTCTCCAGGTTCTCCAAGGCTTCTCCTTTTTCTTTCTGACCCCGCTCTTTCCTCTTCCTCAGCAAGAACAGGCTGGAGGTGGACACAAAACGTAACGGCAGAATTAACAGATGACAGAATGTAAAGTAATGTTTTGTAGAAGATCTGGTAAATGACAGCTAAGGGCCTTAAAAAACACGAAAACATAGACAGTGTTAACTTACAGGACAGCAGCGAAGACGTTGTCTCCCATCTTTGTTATGCCACAGCCCTTCTTGGCTTCATTTTCCCCGACAAACGAAGGAAGAGAGTCAGGAGTGTCTCTAATTGGTTTATATAAAAGAGAAAAAGAAAGAAGTGAGACATAACTAATAGAGGTGTCATGATTCTCCAAATCCATGATTCGATTTTCAATTTAAACATCTTTTTTCCAGAACCAACAGCTATGCCATTGTTAGACTATCGAGTCTTGATTGGTAAAGATCAACAGATCCTTGGTTTTATGCCCTGACAATTTCAAATTCTTCTTTAAAAAGATGCATGGTATGCGTGATATAACCTCTATATTTCTTAAGGGATGTACCATACTAAGGGCAAATGGTAAAATTTAAATAATTTATTTAAAATATAACAAAAATGTATTTCACCAAATTGGTGAAATAACTGTTCAACACAAAAACAAAAACAGCCACAAGATGACAACACAAACACAGCTTTTTTCATTATTATTATTTTTTTTATTGTGATCCTGCTTTTGATTTTGATGATCGAAATTGAAAGCTCATTTTGATCGATCTTCGATTTAAAATCGAAATCGACACCCCTAATAAATAATATATAGAAATCCTGGCATATTACATAAACCTTTGTATAACCGACTACTTTTGATAGTCGTAATTCTCTGATTTTATGCACTTGATTAACTTCACTCAACATATCACTGCTCCAATTCATAACCAAGGTCATACACTTGACTTGGTCTTGTCATATGGACTTCCCATTTACAACTTGGAATTAATGGACCAATGTCTTTTTGATCATTGGACCATTATGTTTGATGCTTTTCTGCCTGTTTTGCCTTCAAAATCCCTCCATCCAGCTCGTTGTTCTCGCTAGTTTAACTAGTCGCTAGTCTCACTACTGAGGCCTCACCAGCCCAACTCTGCACAGAGGAACTTACTTTCCTGTCCAATTCCACCTGCTCCTCCATTCTCAACTTTGTTACTCCCCTCAAAGGGAAAGGTCTAAGCCTAAATCTCAACCTTGGCTAAATGACACGAGAGCCCTAAGGAGGGAGAGCAGAACAGCTGAGCGAAAATGAAAGCAGGACAAACTCCAAATCTCCTTCGAAATTTTGAGACCATCTTTAAAAATTCCAAGAAGCAGTTAAGGCAGCAAGAACAAAACACTAATTTCCAAAAACTGTCCCTTTTAGTGCTGCACGTGCCCCAGTATTAATCTGCTGTGCCCCAGTAAATCTCACATTCAAGTTCTAACAAGCTCCTATATTTGGCAGTGGATTCATTTAGATTGATAACGGTAAAATAATGGATTTTTTTAATCCACGTCAAAGCAACGCAATTTAACCCAAAATACAAGCTGAGGCGCGCACCTTGCAGTCCAGGTCCATACACCGCGGCACGCACATTACTGTCCGTGCCCGGCAGTGTTCCGTGTTTCGGCCTGCGCCCCAATAGAGCTTTATGTCTAGCAACGCCCCTGGATATAACACTAAGGTCCTCTCCAGCACCATAACCTCTCTCACCTACCCTCCTCCAAGACCTAGCCAAGACGTGTCCTCTTCTAAATGTGAAGAATTCCTCTAGTTTTTCATAAACAAGAGTTGAACACATTAAATCGAATATTAGCTCCCACCCAAGACCTAGCCGTCTCTTTAGCCTGCTGTCGTATTACATTTTTTTCCAGCCCATCTCATTATCTGCACTCAAAGAAACGGTTTTTAGTATCAAATCATGCCCCCTTGACATTGTCCCCACTCGTCTCCTAAAGGAGCCTCTTACCGTCAGATAATGAGCCATATCTCACTGGCCCTGCATTCAACTGCGAGGTGGTGAGATTGCATTTAGCCTTCACCTGCACCCACACCCATCCTATTAGTGTTGTTTAATAACATTTGTAGCGCTAGCCTGTTCGAATAGTTTCTCTGCATGAATTTGGATTGTTATTTTAGATTATTTACTTCACCTCGTCTATTTGGAGTGTGGAGAGGGTGGGGGGGGCCGTCAGGCTACATGCAGTTAGGCCTAAATCTGGTGTGTTACTCATTCAGCCTTGTGCAGAGTTGCAAATAATCTGTTTCTTTCTTTCTGACGCTTATTTATTTTATCCTATTATCGATATATAATTTTGTAAAGGCAATGACATTTTAAAAATAACGTTATAAACCGGTTCCACGCGGTTATTAATAAGAGGAGAAGCCTGGGAACACTGGAACAGAACGGTAAAATAATGTTTATGCTCAGAACGAACCGAAATGAAAAACATTTCGTTTGGAGCAAGGTTCTAGAAAAGAGCATTCTGTCCAAACCGTTGCCTTATCTAGACCAAAACAACATCCTGGATATTTTGGTCAGGTTTCAGGGGGGCTCCCGCGTCTGCATTGCTGAAAGTCTACAATGACCTGCTCCTCACTGACGATTCCGGTAACTGTGCCATTTTATTTTTCCTAGACCTCAGTGCCGCCCTTTGATACAGTAGATCACACCATTCTGACAAAACTCCAGTTTAAACGTCAGGAAAATTAGTTGCTAGGAACATCCCTAGTTGGGAGCCTTGAGTTGGTTCATGTCCTATCTCAGTAACCGAACATTTTCAGTCAGGTAACTTCTCCTCTCGAGTCAATCTCTCCTGTGGGGTCCCACAAGGTTCCATCCTAGGGCCCATTCTCCTTTCCATGGACACGCTGCCTCTTGGTAAAATCATTCAGAAACATCTCATACCACTGCTACGCTGAAGACACCCAGCTCTATCTCCACCACACCAAGGATTATCATGCTTAGTAACTAAGAAATATTTTCCATCATATTGTAATATTTTTTGGTAGAAATGTAATTGTTATGGTATTCTGTACTACACTACAGTTAGCCTGACAAGAATGTGTCTGTTTTAGGAAATAGTTTGACGTCTGCAACCTGGTGGATAGTCAGTATGGAGGAGAAGGAATTTTGCTAGCCTGAGCAGCTGAATGAAAACTAATAAATGAACGACAGTTTGACTGCAGATGAAGAACCATATAGCTCATTGCTGTAGGTCTTAATTTAAAAAATCAAGTGCCATTTTTTCTGTTAAAAGATTTTTTTGTGAGGAACAATCCAGATGAGGGTACCAAATGCACAGCCAAACTCGGTACAAGCCGCAAGACAGGAAGTGTTGTCAAGAGAAAAATTGCAAGCATCAGCTCTCGGATCACCACCTTCCTCCAACCATTCACTGAATTTGACTTCCAACTAGGTAAAAATGTTACTATGCTGATATCAGCACCACTACTATGACTGCTAGGGCTAACATTTTTATTAATACTACAGATGTCTCACAACAAGTACAGGTACCACACCAACTATAGCTGAACTTAATGCTATTACTACTGCCAATAATTTTATGTGTTTGGACAATATCACTTCAGCTTCATTTGTTAGCCTACCTGTTGATTTAAACATGTAGATAACCCCCTGACCATCTTATGGCCTCTCACATTGTCCCTCTATTTCTTTACAGCTCAGCTACCACAAGATGGATCCTACCATTATCCCACCATGGATGAAGATCCAGATGTGGTGGACTACACGATGGTGAGGTACATTAATCAACTTGTAATCACAATCTTGCAAAGACTGGGAAAAAAGACATGGATACATTTGCCGTGTTTCCTCCTGCTTGAGTGCGGCTTATTTGTGGTGGGTGACTCCTTGGGCAGGTACATTTATATACTACTATAAAGACTTTCTTACTGGGTTTTTGCGGACTTAAATAACAGAAGATTATAAATGAGAAAACCAATCAAACTTGCATTATTCTTTTCATGACATCCTTGTTTACCCATTGTTCATCCTTTAGGTATTATTGTCCAACACTATAGGCTTTGAATGTGATGCTTAACAGGGTTCAGCTCTCTGAACCCTGACTCTCTCTCTCTCACACACACACACACACACACACACACACACACACACACACACACACACACACACACACACACA
>JAOPJH010000097.1:1905289-1916873 GCA_027122575.1 Merluccius polylepis
CTAGTTCTAGATATCACCTAACCAATTAGCTCTAGTTCTAGATATCACCTAACCAATTAGCTCTAGTTCTAGATATCACCTAACCAATTAGCTCTAGTTCTAGATATCCCCTAACTAATTAGCTCTAGTTCTAGATATTGCCTAACCAATTAGCTCTAGTGGTAGATATTGCCTAACAAATTAGCTCTAGTTCTAGATAGTATGTTAAATCAAGTTGAAAACACGAGGAAACTAACATAGCGAATAGCAAAGTGAGCCGGAGAGTAGCTATCACTATGGCAGAAACAACAACCTGGCGATGAGGGAGAGAGAAGCCAGGGTTGATATACTGGAGAGGTGATTGGCTGAGGGATGACAGGTGTGTTGGCTGAGGAGGTGATGAGATTGCAGGCAGGTGGGTAGGATCCTGGTAAGCATCAGGACAGGAACACACACACACACACACACACACAAAAACACACACGCACACACACACACACACACACACACACACTAACAGAGGGAGACAGGGGTGCGGCATCCTAACATAGCCAATACAATTAAAGTCATGACTCAAGTAAAGTAAAAGTAAGTAGTAAGTAGTAGTAGTAGTAGTAGTAAGTAGTAAGTCAAGTAAAACATGTTACATGTGTATATACATGTGAATATTACACCCTACCTGCTCTTTTATAGCATGTATCCCAATTCCCTGTAAGGCACTTTGGATAAAACCATGTCCTAAATGACTAAATAGGTCATTCAGTAGTCAATCAGGTGGTTTGGTCAAATATGTGTGTCTTTGTTAGGTACTTGCATAAATTGATGTGTCCAAAATGTAACCAAACCCTTCTGTTTGTTATTTAGGTCCATGAGTACCTGAGGAGTAAGCTGTGTTCCCTCTATGAGAATGACTGCATCTTTGACAAGTTTGAGTGTGTTTGGAATAGTTCAGATAGGTAAGCCGGTGAAGGTGTGGGATGACTTCAGAGTGTGTATTGTATTCCACAACCTCAAATATCTCCTGACACTTACATCAGTCCAAGAGACAACCTTTATATATTCATCCTCATCCATCCTCCATATGTCTGCACATTCCACTGATTGCAAAATGTTTTCTAGCTTTCCAATATTTTTCCCACTTGTAGATTTAAATGTCCATACTTTCTGTTCAATGCAATGTAACCTCTTTATTTATATTTATTTGGTTCATTCCTCCCCTCTCAACCCCTCTCCTGTTCTCCCCTCTCATCTCCCTCTCCTGCTCTCTCCTCCTCTTTTCTCTGCTCCTCTCCTCCTCCTTTCTCCTCCCCTTTTCTCTGCTCCTCTCCAATCCTCTCCTGCTGCTTCCCCCTCACCGTCTCCTTCTTTCTCCTCCTCTTTCCTCTGCTCCTCCCTGTTCTGCTCTCCTCCTCCCCCCTCATCTTCTCCTCATCTCTTCATCTCCTCTCCCCCACCTCCTCTTTTCTCTGCTTCTCTCCACCCCCCCCCCTCCCTCAGTGTGATCATGACGGGGGCATACAACAGCTTCTTCCGGATGTTGGACCGGGAGACGGGGCGGGGCGTCACCCTGGAGGCGTGGCGTGAGAGCAGCAAGCCACGGGCCGTGCTGCGCACAAGGCGCGTCTACACTGGCGGCAAGCGTCGCCGCGGCGATGTGGGCGTGGACAGCCTGGACTTCACCAAGAAGATCCTCCACATGGCGTGGCACCCGTCTGAGAACATCATAGCCATCGCCGCCACCAACAACCTGTACATCTTTCAGGACCGTGTCAGCCCCGACACACACACACAGTGACAAGAGATGGACCAATGGACCGTGGCTGGGGGGGAGGGGAGGATAGTTTGATGTCACGAAGACAAGTGACTTGAAGATCTGGACTGTCTCTGTCCCTGGCTTAAAGGGATGAAGTCCTCAGTCTAAATGAGAGGATGAGGGAAAAAGACTGTGGAGCAGACACACACACACATACACACACACAGTCTCTGATGGAGGAGGAGTTCCTTAAAGTATTGACCAATAACAGATAGAGATAACAGTGATATTCTTGGATCTTAACATCCACTATCCACTTTGCCTCCAGATATTGAGGAATCTGATATATAACAATGGTGCAGGAACACCTCCCACCCCGCTGAAGGAGGTTTGTAACTCTGGTCACAAACTGGATGATTTATTGCATAGCGACGAAGGAGGCTTACGACCATTAGACCTGACATTGCAGCCCCGCTTCCGATGTGGATGCAATCCCTTCAACTAGAAAAAAGTCTTTGGCAGACTTAAATGTGTTTTTTTCACAATTGCAGAATATTTTAAGTGGTTCTACTGTGAAGCTCTGAGTGGCAACAGTATCATACCCATTGCTATGTATCTCCCTTTTAGAGCAGTGCTCTCGGAGAAACCATGCATATGGCCGATAATATAGGCCATATTCAATTTGCAATAATAATCGCACATCTAAAAACACAAATGCTGCAGTTGATTTATTAATTTGTTGCTCCAAAACACAAGTATCCCTTCCACAGATATAAATGTATTCACACATCGCATTGTTAACTGTAAATACTTGTAGTGTTGTTGTTTTTTTCTATCTGTAATCAAGTTTGGCTCAGGCGAGCTGGCTCGTAGTTGAGGCTATTTATGTAGTGCCCACGCTGCTGGGACCTCTTTAATCAAACAGTTATTCTGGGACAGCAATATACTGAGTCTAAACTGAAGTGAACTTTTTTTTTTAATGGGTTCAAGGTCTGTAAAACAGGAAGTAAAAGTGTGCAGCACATCAACGATCTGCTTTGCACTTGACCAGTATGAATATATTGCTTTATTGAAGATGTTTAGTGTGTTTAAGGTAATGAACCCAAAGTTATTTTATAATATCTGTGACAGAACTCTAAAAAGGGATTTACAGCAGTCTGGGCTACGTATGAAACAAAGTGGTAGTTAAAGCCATGTGTTTAAGCACATTTTCAGAAGTAGGTCTAAACAATCAAGTTGTGGATGGATTGCAGCCCACATGTGTTATGAATGAGGAGGCCTCTGATTCAGCGCTTGGAGTTCTGCTGTTTACGGATGTGTTCAGATTGTCAAGTGTGCAGTTACATTAGGCATTGTTGCTGAGTAGTAACTTTTATTTTGAAACAGTCATGTCATGTAAATTCGTCACACCATGAGCACACACATCCGTGCAGTGCTCCGGACAAGGCACTGTCAGTTTTTGGATGTACGTCAACAAGGGGATGTCTGTATCGGTCTGAAGGGATTGATCAGATAAGTCTGATTGTTTACAGTTAAGTGCTTTGTTTTTTAAGTGCCCTTGGTCCTGGTGAAAAGATCCTGATCTGTAGTTAGGTTAGTGTCCATAGTGGGTTGAATGGAGAGAAATAATGCAAATGCATATAAGCATTTGCCTTATTACTATATAACGTTGGAAACACTAAAATGCACCATGTAGACCAATGGACAGTGTAGAATGCTTACATGTTGACCATTATCACTGCTGTATCACTGGTCTAACAGCCAATGTGTGTATCTGTAACTCCATGCTAGGTCTGTATTGCACACACACAACAACAAAAAAATCACTAGAGAAGACACTAACGCTGCATGACACTGGCAAAACCAGTAGGTTAGGGTTCAGAGCAGGTGGACTGTCATCACACTGCTTGCAGGGCTCTGGCCCCCTCTACCAGTAGGTTAGGGTTCAGAGCAGCTGGACTGTCATCACACAGCGCTACACAACTTTAACAAACCTGTGGGAGAACTTGTGTTGAGGAGCACAGCAGCAGCTGCATGTTGCTATTATTCAATGCTACTAGCGTGTATATCTATCATTACTTTGAAATAAGAAAAAAAAAGATAAACTGATCACAAAAATTGATCATTCAAATGAGTTGGATGAAATGAATGTGCATTAATAAAATATACGATGAACGAAAACATGTTTTTCTTCATATTTTTATTGTTACTGAAGTTGCATATGCTTTTAAATCCTTCTAGCAGCAAATATGTAATGTATAATAATCATTTTGTCATTATGCAAAAGTTAAATGTTTACATTTTTTAGGTTAAATATTTATTTTCACTAGTGGCATTAACCATTACTAATGAAAGTGGATGAACTTATGTCAAATGCATTAATTTACTGCATTAATTGACTGCAAACCACTATTCAAAGCTATTAAGCTCCTTTTATAAAATTAAGAGTAAAAAGATGTAAATCCATAATAAACAATGTGATCAGTGAGGCTTTAGAAGAGTGAAAAGATTTTAATTGTTAAGGCACTGAAATAACTGCAGCTTTCAGATTAGTAAAACAATCATTCTTAAGCCTAGTTGGAAACCTAAAAAACCAATTCACATTTATAAGTCATTAATAAATACATATATAAACATATATAAACCTAAACATATTAAGACTAAAGGAAAAATTAAGTAAAGTAATAACCACAAATATACACATGTAAAGATGTCTCCTACATGTACACATGTAAACATGTATGCACACACACGTACACACACACGCACGCAAACACACACACACCCATACACACACTATTCTTTCTCTCGCTACCCGTATCAGCCGCTTCTATCAGACATCGATATTTGCAAACAAGAACGGTGAAAAGAAGAACTCAAAGGCAAACTTCATGGCTTCCAGCGTGTTGCGTCTCCAGTTTCTCTCGATCTTCACCTGCCTTCCTCCAGTCAGAGGCGAAGCCATGCAGTCCAGACAGTGGATGGCCTTCAGCTCAAACACGGGAGCCTTGGTACCTAAGCGGCCCTCCAGCTTGGTGCTGAACTCCACCACATTCCCAGGCTCCAGGTTGAAAAGGACCTGCTTAAACTCGTGGCTGGCCCTCAGTATGATGTCCTTGCCCGGGTCCTCCGCCCCGTCTCCCTCACCCTGGATCATCCCCACCGTCACCTCGAAGCGGAAGCTGTCGAAACGCTTGACGTGACACGAGTGTTTGGCCACGGCCTTAATCTGACACAGCTCCTCCTCTTCCTGCATGCGTAACATTAGCGTGGCGTTGATCAGTGTGGAGTTGTCCAGCATGGAGTTGACCAGCGTGGGGTTGACCAGCGTGGAGTTGACCAGCGTGGAATTGACCAGCGTGGCATTCTTCGTCTCGCACTTGGGGTAGGTCTCGCCGTAGAGGCATCGCAGCCAGTCCCCCATGAACACGGGCAGGATGTTGATGACCGACTGGGCGCCGTTCTCCGTTTCAGCCAGGCGGATGTGCTTGAAGCGCCCATTCCAGGTGACCCGGTGCCCCTCCAGGTGGCTGCAGAACATCTGGGTCTTGGCCAAGCCTTTGTTCTGCCAGGCGGGGGGCCCACACAGCTGGCCGTACTGGCCCCAGGTTAGGGTGGAATTGTAAACCTTCAAGCCCTCTGCGTGGTACACATACATCCAGAAGAGCAGAATCACCATGGATACGCAGAAGAGGATGAGCTTGACCAAGCCACCATGCGTCAGCGAGCGCAGGACGTCCAGGATGGAGAGGCTGAAGCGCGTCCAGAGCCGCAGGGTGACGGGGATGGCGCACAGGGCCAGCGTCACCACCATCTTGGTCAGCTCCAGCTCCAGGAACCACTTGACCATCTGGATGAGCAGCATCAGGGCCAGGCCGAGGGCCAGCACAGGCAGGGCGAAGAGCAGGAGGAAGTAGGCCACGCAGGTGCGGATCAGGCCCACTGCAGAGGAGTTCTGGAGCAGCACTACGGAGAACTCCCACCACATGAAGCACACCAGGTAGGGCACTAGGAAGCAGTAGGTGCCCCGGAAACCACGGCTCCTCGCCATTCTGGGAGGGGTGACATCATACCATCATTATTCAGATTCAGAAACATGTACGACTAATGTTCCTGCTAATACGTTGACTGATGGCATTGATAGTAACTGGACTGGTGTTTTCAGCCATGCAGTAGCGGTTTGAACCAGTGACCCTTGGAAAGGAAGGTGACCACTAAGCCAAATGATTGGAACTGTGTGAATCGAATGGTTATAGGCTTCTAAAGACATTGAGAGTGAGGTTTGCCCCGGATGACACTTGTCACCTTGGCACAGCTAAGCAGCAAATCACTTGATCATTGTTTTCCTGAGATTAAGACTTTCATGTATTGTATATCTAGCAATATTTGCATGGAGATGCAGTGAATATGTATATATAATTATATATATGTGCAATTAGATACAAAACATCACTCAACAAATCTCTCTGCTCACCTGAAGAACAGGTAGAATAGAGAAACATACAACAGGCAGGGCAGACTGAGCTTCAGCACCACAGACTCCCCTAGTGGCAGAGTAGCAAAGGTGCGCCCCAAAATGCGAAGCGGCATCTTTTCTGGCAGGAATCTCGTCAGGTAGCACAGAGATGATGCTACCTAGGAGGAGAATGAGTCCATGCACACTTTATTGAGGAATATGCTTCACAATTATTGTAGGAATCTCACATAATCACATATTATATTTCTTATTCAACATTGGATGTAGTTTTAGGCAATAGTTCTGTACCTCTATGGAGTTTGCCAATGCTTGCGACTCACTCAAATGCCCTAACCAGTTGAGAACCACTGGTCTAGACTGTGGTTGTGTTTTACATGTTTTGAGATGCAAAGAAAAACTGTTTGAATACTATTATGTTTGTAGTTTTCGTTCACCATGTTTCTCTGCTGAAGCTTTCTGCGAATCAGACAGAATCTACTAACCCTACTACCCACAATCTATGCTTTCAGAAGTAGTTAAAAAATCAGCTCCCACTGTGCAGTGGGGAAGTTAAGTTTTCATCCTGCCCCATTTCATTGAAAAAGCACACATTGCATATTATTAGCGTGAACAGTATCAAAATATCTAACTTGGTTACGTGTTCATTTGTAATGAACAGACAAAAGTACATCAGTTAAGTCACGCTTTTTATTGTCGTTTTTTGAGTAAAGTATAAATCCACTTCCTGAAAGTAACTATGTTCGACAAATTTCGGAAGACAGTAGACATCTGGTGATTTTGAAGATTATTGAAGGGGTATCCCAAAAATGCTTTTCGAATGTTTTTACTGTGTTTCTTAAAGCTGCTGTGGGTAAGATCTTGCTAACTTGTTTGCCATTACCGTGGACCAAGGCACTGGCATAAAAAAGTTAGGTGCCAAACTGTGGCTGCCCACTTCTCCTAAATAATTAGGATGGGTTAAAGGCAGAAGGAAAATGTAGGGTATATGTAAAAATGTACTTAAAGATAGTTTTGAATGTTGATGCAATGTTTGGTTTAATGTTATGTCCCCATGTGGAAATTACCTTGTTACATGTTTAGGGGGGGGGGGGGAGTAAGTCATGCAATTATACAAAAATGTAAATATAAACATGAACCCTTGTCGGGTATCTGTCTATACAGATACCCGACTGTAATGTAACTGTATGTATGTAGTACAGAGTACAGTCATTTATGTAATGTACAGGGACAAGTAGTAGGACGTAAAAAGTAAAATGTACATGTACAGGGTGAAGGGTGCCTTATTTTTTATATCAAGGCAAGAATTACTTGGAACCCACATGTAAGAATTCTGTGAGCAATGTAAATCCTCATTTCTGGGGAGATGAATAATAATTTCTTTCCAACGTATTCAAAGTAACCTAATATTGCTCAGTCAAAGAGGGAGAGGTTAGCTGCGGTTGCACCTTTTTATGCATTTTTGCAGTTGTATGGTTCCATCTGTGGGCAGGACACCACGGGTAAAAAAAAGAATATTCTGCTAATTTGTTTGGTGAAAACAGGGAAACTCAAATGTACATGTAAACAGTTTAAACAGAATAACCGAAATATGGCCATTACCCAGGTTTTGTGATATTTATCTCATCTGGGCATTTGTTATCTGTGCATGTAAACATAGATATACATTATATGCTTGACATATGGTGGTGGTTTGAGTGGTACTACAAAACATTTACTCTGTCCATGCATTGTGTAGAAAACAGTTTATATGATCTCCTGGTATTTGAGCATCTGCAAGTACAGATAAATAATATTTTGCAATTATTTTGTTTCAGTCTTTGATGAGCACAACATTGTGCATTGCCCCCGGGATCTGGAACTCCCATAATAGACTTGGTGAGTTGTTGGGAAGCTGCAGTTACAATGTGGAGTTGTGATGTAAACATAACAAGTAGACTTGAGTACAGCTGAGGGAAAACCAACTGACACAAGCATGTAACGCAAAATGTATAATAGTAAAATAATAAAATATGTAAATCAATCATTTGTTTTTACTTCAACAGATCCAGAGTTATGACTGTGGAAGATGGTTCCATGCTCAGTGTCCGGCGATGGACACAGACTATGAAAGGGCCAAGAAAGGAAACTGGGAATGTCGTAGAAGGTTATATGTCGTAGGCTATATGATAAATGATCCCATCATCTCACTGATGGTTTCACCAACAAAATGTGTTTACATAACAGTCAGCATGATATTATAGTGTAATGCTGATGACATTAAAATGTATTTGCTAAATAAAGCATATTATTTAATAGTTCAATACCATCTTAAATTGTGAAATGCATTATGGGATTCACTGTGCAAATATTTTCCAAAGCGTTGCGGTTTCTGTCGTCATTTTAAGCAACGTGATAGGGGCCCATATTTTTTGCCACACCTGGGCTCGTCATGTATTTCTGCAAAATGTCAACTAAATAGTAAACTTTTGTAATTCGACGTCACATACATTGTTTAGCAACGTAATGCTGACATCACCAATCTAGCCATTTCTGGTGATGATTTCCAAATATGCTTTCATCAGATCTGTTACAACATTACTATTTTATTAACAAACATGGAGCGGACATAACCACTCCAATTCATCCAACTATGAATTAATTCATAAACCCACAATCCCAAACCCACAATCCCAAACCCACAATCGTACTTCGTAACATGTTTTGGTGTCGTCAAGGTAACATGATATGTCACAAACTGCTGTCGCATTCCTATTTATTCAATTTTGAGCCTGTGCAGCCTCTTGCACTCAAACAATTACCATCAATTAAGTCTGTGAGGGTCCAGGGCTTAGGCCTTACGGAGGACATTGGGATTGGGCCCTAGAAAGGCTCACCCCCCTGGCTCCCTGATTGGTTAGTCAAATGTTAATCTGAGCTATTTGCTATTCAGGAGGAAGGGTCAAATGTGGGACACAAGTACTGATTTGTACGCATAGATTTGATTCATAGCTGTAAACTTCAGATTCACACATACAAATGAGTTCTGTGTGAACTTTTTTCACCTACAAACAGATAGATGTGTAACTGCAAACCTTTTTTGTAACTGCAAACTTTAGATGTGTAACTGCAAATTCACTCTATTTGTTCAGATATTTTTTATACATTCAAACATTTGGATTAATTTGATCAAAATGTTTTCACACATTCAGATATGGTGATACACAGCTACAACACTTTTGACTCTATTTTGATTTGCTTTGGTCCCACATTACATAACAGATATTTTACAGTCCACTCCTTGTTGAATTGTCGATTTTGTCTACCTTTGGCCTTTTCAATGTGGAATACGACATGTTAGCTCTCCAAACTTTTTTTTAGCTCTCGAACTTTTTGCCACAGCAGGGACCGACATTGGTTTTGCGCACAGAGAGCATGCAGGGTCTTTGGTGGGTCGTAGGGGTGGGATGAAACAGATAAAACGGTTTCCTATTGGAGAAACAGGCTCTCACTCTTTCTCAGGAACAGCTTTTTTTGGGGGAAAATGTATTCTGATTGTTTATGTTCTAACAAATAATTTGTGGGACGGATGTGGGCTGGGTTGAATAGACCTTGTCTAGCAATGGATCCGGAAACACTTCTTTGGGCAAATGATGTTGGACTTGGGTGGTTTTTAATGTGTCTAAAGTGATACAGGTCTATAAGAAAATATAAGACGTACTATATTCATTCCAGGTGGGAAATAAGGGAATGCAATTTATTTTTATTTTTTTAAATAAAATAAATAAACAGTGACGTGTGACCTCTGACCTCTATGACCATGGCTCGCCGTGCGTAGGTGGCCGCTATGGGGCTGAGGCTCACGTAGCTGATGACGAAGAAGAAGATGGCGACCGTGGCCAGCTCTGAACAGGGGATCCACGTCTTGTCCGCTATGGGGAAGGAGAAAATGACAAAGAAGACGGAGAGGATGAAATACAGGTGCGGTTCTAGGTTGTTCCAGCCAAAGTTGCTCTCTGCCTGCTCCACGTCCAGCCCCGGCTCAAAGTGTGTGAGGAGGGCGGTGAGGGCACTGAAGTTCTCCCAAGTCTGTAAAAAACACAAGAGAGAGAAGATGAATAAAAGGACTGGACATTTGCTTCTAAGTAAGAAGTAAGACCAAGTAGAATATTTTTCAATTGGCAATTGAGGAAGAACTTTAATGTCATCTGCTATGACATCAAAGTTTGGTGGGAATTTCAGCCCAAAGACCCAACAAATGTGCTTCAATTGTTTGACCAACTCTTGTAGATTAACATGTTTTAAGATATTTGTTCAATATTTTTAAACAAAAAAACTTAAAAAATACCCGATTATAAAAACTGCTTTAAAGTCCAGGGAAAAATAAAACATTTGATTGCAATAAACAAACCATAAACATTTCTCTATTTCTTAAAGCCTATGGGTTGTATCTGAAACGCTGACCTTGCTTCTTTGGAAGACGCGCAGTGTGCAAAAGATCATGGAGATGAAAGACAGGTAAAAGACCAGCAGGGGGATGACGAAGGCAAACAGGTCCACAGTGAGATTACTGATGATGAAGAAGAAGATGAGGGCGTTGACGTGCTGCGTGGGGATGATAGTGCTCAGCCACTGGACACCGGCACGTGATGCCCAGTCCACCAGGTGCTCCTTCACCTCCACTATGAGGTGGAGGGGGTACTGAAGCATCTGGCCATGCATGTGGAAGAGATAAGGATTAACAAAGCGCACTACATTTTCAGGAAGATGTGTGGAAAAATATCAGAAAAGATGAGAAAAGGGACAGATTTAGGGTTTATTATTTAAGGAGATAAGATTAAGGAGCAGTGTAAGAGTATATTGTGTTGCACATCTAAGTATTAACAATTAAGTGCCTAAAGAAATCTACAGTTGCAATAACTTTCTCAACGACCTTCCCAGCAAGCACAATCATGATGTACGTTATTGTATGTTAGTCAGCATATTGTTATTACTTCATCACATCAATACATTTCATGAGTCTGACTGACAGCCACATTATTACATATTTTTTCTTCTTTATTTCATTTAGCTTTTGACATTGGCCTACACAATGTTTCAGAAAATAAATCGACAAAAATAAATCCACAAAGCTCTATATATTGTAATAGTGAACACACTGCGCACAGCTGTACTAGCAACCCGTATGAACTGCACGTTACCATTAGGTGTGACTTCATGGCCATGGCGCTCTTCAGGGCCCCCCTGCCCTGGGTGTCCAGCATCATCCCCCCCTGGGCCAGACCCCAGGAACTCTTACAGGTCTTCCTCCCTGCTGCTGAGCTCTGTTTTAACACACACACACACACACACACACACACACACACACACACACACACACACACACACACACACACACA
>JAOPJH010000097.1:2030701-2041790 GCA_027122575.1 Merluccius polylepis
TCAGATAGTGAATAAAATAAGGATATATATCGTATATAGATAGTGAATAAAAACACCCTATATACATCTATAGACAGTGAATATATTAATACCTTATATACATCTATAGATAGTGACTAAAACACCCTATATACACACAGCTATAGATAATGAATAAAGAAAACCTATATACATCTTTAGATAGTGACACATGCGTGGTCCATGAGAACGAACAAACAGGACAACTTCTTGTCCCCACTCACGTCGGGCAGCCAGGGACAGGAAGGAGGAAGGTGAGGCACAGCCAGACTGTTTCCAAGCAGAGCACGCAAAGCCAGGCTGGCCAGTAGAGCACGATATCACGAACAGGATACCACCAAGCATCCTGGGGGAAAGAACCAAAACACATGGACTAAGAGAGGCCTATATAGTCAACAACAAAAAACTATGGTGAGATTGTCAAAACTAGTGGGGAAACCCGCATTGATACAGTTCTGATCCCGGTAAAGAGCAGGGTATGAGCAGGTTTGGACTGACCTCAGGGAGGTTGTCGATGTGAACTCTGGCTACCAATAAATCCAGCATGGCTACAAGGAGGTAGGAGAAGGCCAGCCGCTGCAGCACCCCTGGGATCCGCAGGCTCTCCCAGGACACTGCAGGGATGGGGGGCAAGCACACATGGTGGAAGTAGTACTGTTATTTGGGCATCTTTGCAAGGAAGTTAATTCTCCAGATTTAAAGACAGTCATTAATGGATCACTTCAGGATTTTTCAACCTGGACCCTATTTTCCCATCATTTTGGGTCACAGGGACTAACGTGGACAACAACGGGCAGCAATGTCAAACTATAGGGCATTAGCGCCCCACCAAGGTGAGGTCTCGCTCTGAACTCTCATTGGTGAGACACGGTTAGAAACAATAACAAACTGACCGGATCGAGTGAAAGGTAAAGACAAATGTTTTATTTCTCTGTAGGGATCCTTTCCATAATGTTCATAATGCTCATTTGCAGTGTATGTGATTGAGATGAATTAAAACAAAAGCAGGGCCACTTCAGCATAAGGTGAGTAGGATCATGAGCTGTACCTCTCAACTCAAAATGTATACTCTCTGTTACTTTTTAACTAGTAGTAACTAGTAGTTAACTTTTATTAGGCATCTTTGTACTAATTGTATACAAATAATATTCATATTAATATTACCAATACTGGATTATTTGAAATTGTTTTCTGAAAATATGTAGTTAGTTTATTAGTCAATGGGGGTACAAAGACATCTGTAATTCAAAAAGGTGTAGTAAGGCGATGAAACCACAAGGGTGCAGTGGTCGATTGGTGTGTGTGTGTGCATGCTTACAGGAGCCCTGGCAGTAGTTGGGGTTGATGATTATGACTCCTATGATGAAGAGTTGCAGGCTCCTCCAAACAGCTTTCCACAGCAGAGAAGAGCGAGACCAGCCTGAACGCAGTAGGGAGCTGATGGACAGGGCTACGGACGTCCCCATTATAAATACAAACCTAGTGCCATATCGGAGGGGACAAATCAGTAAAAAAGAAAGAGCGAAAAGGACAAGAGATTTAGAAGGACAACATTTGAAATCATTTTTCGCATTGAAGCCATATAAGCACATACATAATAAGAAAACGTATTACCAGGGAAAGACCAGATCAGCAACAGTCAGACCTGTAATAAAAAAGAAAAAAACACTGAAATGACTTCTAGAGCTGTAAGTAACACACTGAACATTAAGTTAGTTAGTTGATAAATAACTCGCCATTCCAGCTCTCGTGTCTGAAGAACCAGTATCTCCCTCCGCCGTAGTTCACAAACACCATGACGACCAAGGAGATCCTAGGTGAGCAGATACAACAGCATGTACATGAACAGCATTGCTCAACAGCATTTGGTTTGGAATGTGAAGCTTAATTATGATCAGCTGACCACAATGGTCAGCTAATCAACTGTGTGTTTGTTTGCGTGTGGCAGATGGGGGTACCCTCTGAATGTGTCCAGCGATCTGAGCCTTCTGCTGATGACAGTCGGTGGAGGCAGGATGTTGTCGTTGACAGTCTCCACAATCCTGCCTGGTGATCCCAGCTCCTGGAGAGGGAATGCATTCCACATGAGACACAAAACTATAGGGCAGCATTTAAACATTGAAAATGCATGATTAATCCATTCAAAGTGTAAAAGTGTGCGTGTAATGCACTTTTTCCATCTCAGGCATGCAAGAAAAAACACGCTAGTTAGCCAGCATACAAATGCAGATTTACAGGAATGTCACCGTTTGTGTGCTACTTAAACCATGTTTCTGTATATAAATACTGCATCATTTTCATTCATTCATTCATTGTCAGTCATTCATTCACTTTCCCCTTGGGCTACCAGCCATCCAATCAAAGCAAGCACACTGATAACCGACCACCAAAACCAAGACTTGCACGGACATACTTACAGAGTTGATCAGCCTCTCTGTTTCCATGGAATTGCTCACCCTGAGAAGCAAACCCCTGACCACATCCAGTCTGGGAAAAAAAGCTGACAGAGTCAATGCTATTTCCTTTTTGCTACTACAATCACCACCAGTGTCTACTGTCTACTTAACATATACTAGTACTGCAGTACTGAGGGGGTTTCGGAATATCTTCTCAGTTGCAACATCTGGAAATACATCATTCGATCATAATGGTTTGAGTCACTTGCTCCTTTAATATACTGTAGTACTCTATTTTAATGTATTTTGTACATGATTTTTGTTATTTCTTTATTTATCATCAAACTACATATACTAATGCATATGCTAAATTGTGTTTAATTGATATCACAACTTAATTCATGCAATGGAGCCTAATCCATTCAAATGTGGGGCATATGTAATGTTTCTCATGTTGGAATACTTTTACTGTCCCATGACAAGGACACCACAACTTACCAATTGTAATACAAATAAAAAGTACAATATAATACATAATTACCCTATTATTGCACCTCCAATGGCCAACAGTATGCTCAGTCCCGCAAAAAAGAGGAATGCTATCAGGATTGCTGTACAGAGAGAGAGAGAACGGATTTCAGAAAATATACTTTTTTATAGATTTCTGAATATAGGCTTCACCAAATTTGTATTAAGTTGATACAAATCAAATAAAATGCATGTCATAAAGCATCACATAAATTGTAATACATCATGTATACATATATTATAATCATGTGGCAGAATGCCATGTGAATTTGAGCAATAAATGGACTTCACAAAACGTACGCAGGTAACTGTTAACAGGGTCTGCATGAGTCACTATGGAGCAGTTGACTACTGAAGAGTCATTGAGGTTCTTCACCCAGAGAGAGTAGTTGCCATGCTCCCCAAAGGAGTATTCCACCCTGAGGAATAGAGACGTAACGATACCCATCCATTGAAACAGACTTTTAAGCAAATTCAACATTAGCGGTATTTCTGTCGATAAATCTGCAGTATTTGTTGATTGCATAAAAGCTGACTATTCTATGCAAAAACCCTTTCCTACCCAAGGGGTTGGATCACAAAGTGTATAATGTATAAATATATAATGTATACTAATAATCATATATTAAAACACAATTGTCTCTAGCACTATAGAAATCCAATGAATAAATGAAATAAGTTATATGTGCTATTGTTATTCTTTTCGGAGCATTGTATTACAAAACATTGGTGGACATGACATGTATTGAGCCTACCTGCAGAGCTGAACGTTCATCTGGGTGCTGTTCATCTGCAGGGTGATGCCATGCTCCGTACCCACTATAAAGTTTGCAGAGCTGGGCATGCCAGGCCCCAGACCTGCAGGAACCAGCCCCAAGGTCTGGTACAAGCACTGACAGAGACCAACAATAACAGTGAATATACTGCAACATCATCATCATCATCATTGTGACAGCATTCATGCTTAGATATAGTTGTACATACAAGTACACATGTGTAATTATATGCATATAATCTCAATCAAAAACGAATCCACCCTTAGGCCTATGTGGGGCATTGCAAAGTGATAAGCCTACCTGGTAACAGTGGTTAGACATCCACGACACCACCAATTCGGCCTCCAGCTCATTGTTGACCGTGAGAAACGCCTCATCCATTTTCAGCGACGTCGATCGACGATGTGGGTGAGAGGCTGCACACATGGAGAGACATGGGCGAGAGGAAGAGACATTCATTGACATCTGCGTTTGTTTCACAACTGGATGACTCCACCAGGGAGATATTGTCTGCCAACTACCTTCATCAGACCACGCCCATGTGTCCACCCACTGTGTTTTCCCAAGACACAGATACAGTCTGCCTTAACAAAGTTCAGTAATGACCAGTGTAGTGTAGTAGTCTGCCTAGTATATTAAACAGGCAGCCTTCAGTATGGGGTTTGAATGGCTGCTTCTTTATGTATATATATAGAAAGCTATATAGCTTACCTCATCAATCTCAGATGGTGTGGCATATAGTAGCTATATCCCCAAACTACTGAAGGGAAGCTGACAGACTGCATACCAGCCAGAAAGCCAGTGTCCATGACCAGGCATGTGAGGCAGGGACCCGTGACCAAATGCTCGATCAGTGGGGTTACAGGGAGATTAGCTGCTGCTTTGGAGGGAAGCTCAAACACTTGTGTGTCACTTCCAGCACTCCCCACTTACCTCGCCCAATCTTGCCTAACTTTGAATGTATAACCTAACACTGTTTGTTGCCTTTAAAATAAAAAAATAAAAAAACATTTCCAAGCGAGGAGAATGTTGATCATTTTAGTTTATATTTTTTGGTATTGAGGAATGGGACCTCAAAGAGAAAGATTTGGTAGCTAGTGATGCTAGCAGGAAACACATATCTGTGATGTACTTACATGAAGATATGTCAGCTGTTAAAGGGACCGCACAAATGGCTACCATCAAAGCAATAAATGGAACTGAATACGACACGTGCTGCTGTGTTTGTGCCATGTTCACCACAACGTCAGTTCGCTGATTTTCTCCTTCCTCTTTCTCGCAGGCCACAGACTCCGCGTTTCCCCTTTTTCCTCCTCGTTTTTCCACACATGTGTCACTTCCGACCTCGTCTTGTTTTGACATGGTAGTGGGAGAGAGAAGGGACAAAGTACATGCATGTCACATGTTGGGGTTTTGGCTAACGTCACACCCATTTTGTGGTCGGCCCGCCTATACCTTTTCAATTTGGGTAGTAGTAGGTGTTAATACATTTATTTGAGATGCTGTTATATCATAGTTTACAATACAAAAAAAATCATTTTAAAACAGTTTAAACGCTTCAGCAAAAAATCCGTTGAATTTCTAGGGGTGAAAGCTAACGCATGCGCACACGCAGCGCTGTGACGAGGTCAAGGAATAGAAGTCGATCGACGAGCGAGCAAGAAGTGCTCCTCCCTGAACCCTTCATTATGACAGATAAACAAAATATACAAAAAAGGTAACGACTAACCCTCACCATAACTATCACTACACTGTATTTGTTGGCGTACGTTTGAGCGACCGAAAATTATAAAAATCGATTACCGTTGTTTTTGAGTAAAGTAATGTTAGCCCAACTAGCTAGCTAAGTGTGCAACGGTAGCATTAGCAAAAACCTTTCATGATCTTTTCCACATAATCTAACCCACACTATGTTGTTTTTTCTGTCTTTTATAGCGTCAAAATAGCTGCTGGGGCAGTTGTGTGTGTTGAAAGTGAAATCAGAGGAGATGTAACGATTGGTAATAGGCATTTTTTATTAAGTAACATGCTCACCCAATAATACCTTCATTTATTTGTTGTAATCATCTCGCTGTTTCCCTACCACAATTAATAAAAACTGGCCTATGTCACCTGTTAGTTTAGTATTGCTTACTTCCCCACAGTGAGATGTATTGTTATTTGTCCCCTAGGGCCCAGGACAGTGGTCCACCCTAAAGCAAGGATCATTGCAGAAGGAGGACCCATCGTGATCGGGGAAGGGAATCTGATTGAGGAGCAGGCTCTCATTATTAATGGGTAATTTGTTGTATTTTATTTTACATCGACATAGTCCATAGCCAGTATTGATATGCTGCATGCATTTCTTCTTCGTGCACCTCAATTCTGACTTGTCTGTCTGCTTTCCATCTCCATCGTCCGTTAGTTACCCAGAAAATATCACACCTGATTCTGAGGGAGTGGAACCGAAGACCATGACCATTGGTATTAACAATGTGTTTGAAGTGGGTTGTGGTATCCTTTTGTTTTTTATCATGATAGTGACCAAATCCTGAACCCAAAACCTTTTGACTACACAATACATGTTTATGTTGCAGCCTTGAGAAATTGTGAGTTATCATAGTTGAACCTTTCACCTTAACCAATCACCCATAGTATCGCAAGCCCTGAAAATTGGGGACAACAACGTCATCGAATCTAAAGGTGCGTATTTCAATCTGTAATATGGGAGGAAAAGTAAAACTACAATTGTACAAATATTTGGATGTAAAATGAAATGTATTCTTCTCTGTCCCGGTATCTAGCTGACGTGGGTAGAAATGTTATCCTTACCAGTGGATGCATCATCGGTGCCTTCTGCCAAGTGAACACCTGTGAGGTCATCCCTGATAACACGGTCATCTATAGCTCTGGGTGTATGAGGAGAGTACAGACTGAGCGACCGCAGGTATGCCATCCTATATAGTGCATCATATTTTCTAGATTCTTCACATTCATGTGGATGACTTTGTCTTGAATATGGCTACTTAAATAATAACCTGAAAAGCAATATAAAGCCAAGCCCCATATGTGCCTCCTCCACTCTGTATGATCATGTATGAACACAAGTGGCTATGGAGTCACACACTGTTTCCCGTGTGAACGGCTGGGGATGAAACTACACTGGTCTTTTTAACCACTTCCCAATGTCGAATCGGTTATTTGAAGGTGCCCACTGTACTCATGAACGTGTCCTCATGAAAAGCGTAGATACTTTGATACGCTGCGGAAAAAAAAGTTTAATCCACTTGTGTAGCCTCATCTGTTTTTACCAGTACATCCTTGCCAAGGATGCTGCACTCAAACTTGAGCCGTTTGAGCGCAGCACTCTGGGTGTATTGGTAAAAACCGACGAGGTGACACAAGAAGTGGATTTAAATCTTTGTTTTGCAGTATCAACAAAGTATCGGCGCATTTTTCACATGCAAAAAAAATTATTTGCCAACATGTTGGGTTGCAGTTTACAAAGAGCTATGAATGTATGTGCTGCACACGTCAACATGTGAATCTTTCCTCCTTTACAGCCCCAGACACTCCAGCTGGACTTTTTGATGAAGATTCTGCCCAACTACCACCACTTAAAGAAAACTGTGAAGACTAGCCACAACCCTAGCTAAATTAATCTTTGTATTTACTAGGAATGTCAGATTTATTTATACCGCTAGAACAGGCTTCTTAAATTCCTCAAATAAAGTGCAAATGTATATAGTACTGAAAATTCAGGCTTTTAATGCGCTCCTTTGCTAATGCTATAATATATTTTCTACTCTTGTTTGACTAGAAATGTATCTTATGCTTTAGATTTTCTATATCTAATTAAATGCTTTAAAACTGTATTGGTTTTATTTCAAGTAAATAAGTTACTGCAGTGAAAAACCATGAAAGGAACACATTTTAACAAAGCGTACTTACTCAAGGATAATATTGTAAACATGAAAGTGTGTTACATGTTATATTTTTCCAGGTATGTATGAGGGGAGTAAATGTAGTAGCTTCTTCAACCAGGTCATGCAGTAAAATGACATACACACACAAGCTCATATGAACAGTTTCCTTTATCTGAACATCAATGGTAGTGATAGAGCTGAAGTATTAGGGCATCAGCCTATTCAACAGTTGAATAAGCGAACAGACAGGTTCCAATACAGCTAAGTATACAAATTCAAAAATGAGTGAAAACAAATGGTCTGTACTTTTGTGTAGTATGCACCATAATCTGCCAGTCTACTGAAACTAGTTTTAAACAGATTGGTCCCCATGTCCTTTTAAACATTTGAACTGTCCAGCCACTGCAGTGTCCCCCACAATTAAACTCCATAGTACTTACTACTTACTCTTGTTTCTGTTCTCAAGCGATTTCCCAAGCATCCCTATAAGGACAATTGCAGTTTGTCTTGTGTCCACTCAAACTTAGATGGCCACGAAAACGAAACACGACCAAATACTTTTAGTCTGTCCATTATCGATGATTATTGAACCGATGATCGGATCAATACGGTTTTTTGTTTAATCGAGAACTTTGATCATTCAAAATAAAGAATAAACTCCAAGTAACAGAATAAAACCACCAGCAAACACTACAGAGCCATTCAACAGTCTGGGTTGTAGAGGCGTAAAAGGCAAGCACATCCCCTGGGCTAAAGCTCCTGCATCCGTATTCTCAGGCCAGCCAGTGTTAGTGTCACTTCTTGGCCGGCACACCCTCCGAGTAGTCCTCCAGCACGCCAGCCAAATGGTCGTTGTGGGTCTTGAAGCGCCTCTTCTTCTGTCCACCGGGCTTTTTCCTCTTCTGCACTGGTAACTGAACAGCCACAGAGACCAATTTAGTGTCGCATCACCAAAACAAAAAGTGCAGACATGTCATTGCAATTGATTCCGATTCAAAGCATTCATTGATGATGCATTCATCCATGTTATGGAGAGGAACACCGAATAGCTCTGAATACATGTTATGAAGACGAGAACACATGTCATGGAGAGGTGAACATGTTATGGAGAAGTGAATACCCGTTATGAAGTGAATACATGTAATGAAGAGGTGAACAACACATAATGAAGAGGTGAACACATGATGGATAAGTGAATGTTATTAGGAGGTAAACACAATATGGTATGGTAGAGAGAAGGCACACTGACCACTTTCTTTGGTCCCGTCTCCTGCATTGAGGAGATGCCTTGTTTCTTCAGGTACTCCTCGATCTTCTCCTCGTCTATGGAGTCCACAGGAACACTCCGCCACAGCTTCTGAAACTCTTGGGATTGACAGAGGGAGAGAGCACAGGCGTGAATGCGGCTACGTAGAAAGACCATATATAGTCCATTGGGAGATTTACCCCTGCTCTTTAACAAATGTGTGCAGAGCTGGATATATTGTAAGGTTTCAGAAGCGGATGGTTTCATTATCTTCAAGACAAAGTGGAAAAGACAGGATCTTAGGGCATGACTCAATTTTGGAGGAATGTGCATTGATGACAGGACCACAAAAACTTAAATAAAATCTCTGCTAGAAATTGCGCTGACAAGGTAGAACTACATTTCATGTAACAGTTGACAAAGAAAAGCAAGCAAATGCTCACCTTCATCCACCAGAAACTGGCAGTGTTTATCATTGTAGAATAAGACCTTCTTCTTGTCTGGTCTTGTCACAAAGGTGATCTGATCTCCCAATGCCTGTCAGAAACAAGATATACATACTCTAAAAGGGGACCAATTGTAGGACTTTTGTTTATCATTAAAACATCTTCCTACTGATTCTGAAATGTGGGTCAATCCCTCATCTGAAGTATGATATCCAGTCCTGAACTTCTCATTGCCTGAAAACTAGTTTTCAGTGGGCCTTCCAACCACTCTCTCCTTGTTGATTTATTTTAGGGAACAGCAGACGTGCTTCTGCTTCTGTCATGTCCCCAACATCTTCGAATCGCTTTGATGCACGGCACAAAGTACCATCGCTAGTGGTCTGGATCATTTTATAGACCAGGAAGTGCATTTGAAGAGAACCATTAGCTACGTCACAACTGGCCTAATCTAGCATAGCCAGACCTATCTCCACTTTGTTTTAGTGCTGTGCCAGCACTGGAGAAAGGTCTGGCTCTACTCACTATCATTCTGGCATAGGGGGAAAAAATGCTCCTTCTTGTTTGTATTTCTTTAACCAATCACAATCGTCTTGGGCGGCGCAAAGCCCAGGATGCAGCAACGGTATAGGCCCACCCAGAGTCTTCGGCTGGCTTGGGAAGGCTTATACCATCAACCTACATCCGGTAAGCCAGGCTACTACTGGCCCAAATCAGCCACATTTTGTCTGTAGTGACTTTACAAAGAGACCACGGAGAGAAGCGGTGGGCTTCATATTTCAAGTTTCCAACGTCTGCAATATTCTGCTAAGAACTCTTGCGTGTGAAAGGGCAAGGATTTCAGATGGTCTGATTTGTACAATTGGTCCCCTTTAAATTGTGCTTACAGAGACTGATCCAAGTGCAGTGAGAATAATTGTGACATTTACAAATGATCTTCATAGGATTCATGACTGATGATAGTATTGCCAGTAGCAAAATAGATTGTTACATTTAATATTTCAATAGTTTGTGGTCATTGTAAAAATGCCATATAACAAGACAGTTTAACAATAACGATAAGAATGTTCATATAACTTCATATAAACACGAGATCATAGCCATGAGTAGAATTGAATAGATTCACAGCCTCCTTTTGTAGAGTGGCAATGGGCCACATGGTTCATCAGACTGTGGTTCTTCATTTCTACTAGCCTATTTGTTTTTTTGATCTCAGACACACAGCTACCCATTGCTCTGGGTTACAAGGATACCACTGTATTCTCATTCTTCTCTGAAGTCTCGTCACCTCCATGTGTTAAAGGCCTGATGCATGACGTGCAACATATACAAGGGGCTCAGGGTACCTTGATGGCCTTGGCAGAGTTGGGGAGCCCCTCCTCCACATCATCTAGCAGGATTCCTCCCAGACCCAGCTGGTCGTGTTTGTCCAGCAGCCTCAGCAGGGCCTTTTTGTCCTTGAGGTGGTACTTGGGCTTAAAGGCGTATTTTCCGTCTCGCGCGTCGATCTTTGGGTTGTTGGCTAAGGCCTGGCATTGGCATAGAAAAAAACGGTGGGTTGAGTCTCACCATCCAAAGTCACTGTGCTTAAGGGGCCGTGAAAATGAACATGACATAATATATATGTATAATATGCAAACATGGGAGTGTATAATGCACAATATTAACAGCATGCTGGCTGACCTTTTCAGACTCATGTATGTTACACACACACACACACACACACACACACACACACACACACACACACACACACACACACACACACACACACACA
>JAOPJH010000097.1:2402211-2418526 GCA_027122575.1 Merluccius polylepis
TAGTAACTACGCCCGTGAAGGTGAACCCTCCCGGGACACCGCTAATAACATGAAGGAGCCGCACATCCACACGCACCAGACACCAAAATACCAACATGTTTTCCATTTGCTTGCTTTTAAATAAGCCAACACATGAAAACTGATTTTAGAAAAAGGCAACTCGCATACAGAAACAGTAAAGTTAGAGATAAAAAATGTGATTAACGCGATTAAAAAACAACGTGCTAAACATGATTATTTTAATCATAATGAATTGATCGCAAATAACACGATAATTTGACACCCCTAATATATATATATATATATATATATACTTATGTCAATTATTATGTCAATGTGTGCTGTGGAGACGATCTGTGTCGCTGTGTGCCCATCCGCGACAAATGGGATATGACCGGCGTTAGCCTAGCGTCAGCCAAGCAGGTGAAACCATCCTTGGATTGAAGAGGCCTCAAATATGGCTAGCTTAGCTGCAACTTACTCAAGAAGCAGCCCATGTGTGAGTAATGTCCTCTGACTAGCACAGAGGAACCTTTTATTTACCGTGATGGGAAGCCCGCTCTGACCCAGTCTGTCCCGGTGGGAGAAGCCCCTGTGTCTCTAATGACCTGTAAATAAAAGCAGCCTCTATGTGAATACTTCTTCCCCTTGTGTCTCTCTCTCTCTCCCCCCTTTGTGTTTCTAACAAATTAACTGTGATTAAGTAGACACTTGCCAGGGCCTGGTGTTGCCATGGTGGTCTAAATGGGACGCTAATTGGATAAGCATTACGATTGGCATTAGCAGAAATGTGCTGTTCATTGTATGCTATTTAAACATGCTGCAAGTAAGCCAATGTTTGCTAGAGAAAAGTTGGCCGGAGTTTGTTAAACCAACAAAAAAAGAGAGAGAGAGACCACAGTTAATCCAATGTTCTCAAATCAGATCTACCCTCTCCAGTAGCACACTGAGTGCAGACATGTTGTTGGTTATGTCCACAAATAGCACAATCAGGTTTTATGTATGAGCGTATTATCTTAAACAATAATGAAGCAAAGATGTGGACACAGTGACTCATGTGATGTCTGTCTATAATTAACGGATGACCCATAATTATGAATCACGAATTGGACCTCAATCCAAAAGGGATACTCATTCACCAGAAGTAAGTAAAACAATATTGGAGTAATCTTTGACTTTGATTTATTATTTTTTTGTAATCAATAACGATCGTTAACATGATACTTTTTACATGGTCCCCAGATGTCACTTGAGGAATAGTACCAAGGTTATAAGTACAACATTTTGCATTTGCAATTCATCAAGATGAATCCATGAAACCTATCCATGTTTTGGTTCCAAGTACATTGGACCATTACACTGTTATTCCTTCTGCTTTCCTGAAGAAATCCATAGACAAGTTGAAGCTTTTAATGAAAACCAGAGAGAGAGAGAGAGAAAACATAGCCGCAGTATTAACTTCTCTGCATTGGCTGCCAGTGTCTTTACGGATTGATTTTAAGGTCCCGATGCTTGTTTATAAAGCTCAATTTCAGACTGCCTGTCATGCTGTGTCCCAAAAAGAGCCCTCTACTGCCGGTCTTTAAGAAGTCCCCACGGTACTTCATAAGGAAGTAGCAAACTCAATATGCAGCAAAGTTGTGGAACATCGGCCCATAAAAACATCACAGAAGCAGGCTCGGTGGGCATTTTTAAAAACAAAAAAGGGAAAATGGGAAAATGTGCCTTCATTCACTCTGGCATTTAACGAGAAGGTTTCACTCCTTTCATTATTTTACGCCCTTAAACTTTATCGTTTTACCCTTGTACTGTTTTATTGTGGTTTTATTGTTGTGCTATATTTCCTTAGTTTGATTCTACGGAAATACTGCATAAGATGCGCACTACCCGACAGCGGTTCAGTTTCACTGTCGGTCTCGATATCAATTCCCTGGTCCAATCTGGCCAACGGTTCCCGGTCTGTGTGAGGAGTGGTAACGAGGTTCAGGCTCAGTGCAGTCAGGAGGATGTTAACTGCTGCCATCCCCACCGCCGCCGCCGCCCCCCAAGCTGCTCCCATTTCATTTCCAGGACACAACTAAGCAGCTGATAATTAGCTGTCGTTTCATGCTAATGTGTCTTAAGTTATGGAACTGGCACCCCGCCCAACGCCGGCCATCGGGGCCCTGGCAGAGACCCCAGCGCCGGCTCTCTCTGCTGCTCATTGGGTCTGACAGGCCTGACTCCGTTTTCATTTGGAGAATCATCAGCCAGCCACCCACCACCATTTACTGTCGCCGTGCAGCCACATCGCTCCCTGGTACCGCCTATAATTAGACTGTGCCTGGTCAAATATCTGCATGAGAACACTCACACACCTCACACGCACACACACACACACACACACACACGGATGCATACACATGCACACGCACACACACACATACACGGATGCATACAGATACATGCACACACACGCACACGAACAAACATAATTTTAGTTTAAATTTCAGAGGCTAACAGGTTTAAGCGGCATATGTTTCTGGCTTTTTGGCTTTCTAATTATTTTTGTATTGCATCAACGCTGACCCGGAAGCACGCATGGACAAGCACACTGCACACTTTCAGTGCACATCAGCTTGCTGCGTTTCTAACAGTGATACTTTTAATCTAATGAGGAGCCTCAATAACCATTGCTCCCATTCCCCCCCTAAGGGACAATTGACTATCCCGACTCTGAGCAAAAAATAGCATTGCATTACACACACACACACACACACACACACACACACACTGTGCACGCATGTAGTTAGACCCGCGGGGTTCGTTAGCATCTGGGCTGGCCAACTGTTCCTTGGCTTATTTTCCTCATTTAGCATAGCTTATTGCCACTACCTCTTTTTTCTCATTGTGCGCATCCATCTAACATAAGACAGTGGCTGACTCCTCCTTATATTTAGACAAAGTTTCTCCGTTTCATAGCGCCTGATTCACTGCCACCGCCACTGCTGCTTCATTGCCACCCATTGACTTAAGCCATTGATTAAATCTATTATTTAATGTGTTTCCATGTCTTTGCTTTTCCCTCCAAATGAATTATGGATACGCCGCTTGTAGCCAGAGAGCAAATGTAACAACACATTGTTTTGTGTTTTCTGTTATCATTGTTAATTTGTGCATCTATCCTCCCTTACTATTGGTTCAAGTTTGTAGAATTGTTAATGTGTACACATTTGCTGCTTTGTTGAACATTATATTAGGTTTTAATGTGTTCTTTTTTGATTAATTTGTTCACTCAAACCTAAGCAGGACGTGCAATTAACATTTGTAATTGAGTGTGTGTTTCTTGGGTGAGAATTACAATATCAGTAATATATTATATATATATATATTAGGGGTGTCCCCGACTAAGAATTTACATAGTCGAATCTGATTCGTCAAGTCTTGCTTATAGTCGACTGATCGTCGAATCATGTTTTTCTCTTTTTTTTTGCTCATTGATCCATATTCTCATTTGTGACATTGGGATCCATTTTTTCCACCCCAGACTAAAGAGCTGAAACACTCAATTAAACAATTTTGATTACAATTTCGAGGCCGTTCGGCGGCGTGTTTTCGACACACCGCCACCGAACGGCGCACGTCAAAACCGGCCTATTATTTTCTATGTACACGCCCGCACCGGCAGCGGCTGGCGCACGCCGCCCTGCTGCACTTCATACCACTGTCCTATTTCTCAACGTCGCCACGCGTCAAGTGCCGCCGAAAAGGCGCTTTTTTCTTTTCTTTTGTTTTCTTCTGCTCCGGAGACGACTATATTCCTGTTGACGCGCCACAGCGCGACGCTTCCTATGTGTGCTAGGGGCGGCACTTGTGTCATAGACGCGCCGCGGCATATATTTAGGCTATATATCATGAAGTAAACTATATGTAAAATCAGACATTCAGCACCGCCTACAGCCCGAATGGAATGATCCTTTGGCAGTCGAATCAGACTCCTTCGATTGAATCGTCGAATAGTCGACTATTCGGGGTCACCCATAGTAATTTTAAAGTATGTTCTGCTTATTTTATTCTTGTTTGTAAATGAGCACATTCAGACACAGAACAGCACACGCATGTTAATAGAGCAGAGATGCAAGTTGCGGTGTGTCCATTAGGTTCACGTATTTCAACAACCACCATATTCCAGCTTTGTGGTCATCCCACAGCATTATAGACCTGGTCAGTGAGGTCATCCCCTGCCCACATTGCCACAGTCCATTCTTTAGGGGGAAAAGAATGAATGGGATTTGGCTATCCTATTAAGTATTGTGAACATGTTGCCATAATATGGGCAGTCACTTGCAAGACACATCTACGCGGTCAAAAAGCAACACACAAACTTACCTCCATTACCAGGTACACAGAGCTGGCTGTTTCCTACATGGGAGGAAGGAGAGAGCATTCATCAGTATCTATCAGTGACAGACAAACTTATAAGTTATTTTGTGATCTTGTTCACCCACGTGTGTGCATTATGCTTGCTGATCATTTTCAAATTGTGTTATTGCTTCCCAGAGCAGAATAGGGCTCATCTGCAATTTTCAATAAAAACACAAGCCCCTCGATAATCCTGGTGCAAAAGTTAAATCTAGTTCAACTCTCACGAAAGGTGAGCCAGACTTGCCAGGTTGTAAACCGTGTTGGTTTGGAGTTTTGCATGAGTAAACACAGAACCAGCATATAAAAAAGTCTACCAAGCCCAACATGTCGTGTCAGCTGAAGTAAAGCCACCATGAAAGGGGATTATATGAATAGCAGTGACATTTCTTTAGCTGACACACTCGCAGGGATTTCCGGTTACACTGAATGAGCCAAACCCGTCAACCCTTTGAGGACTTCAGCAACAGCAGAAGCTTCTCTAACACTAACCAAATAATATATTTAATTTTTTTAATCAAACCTATTAAATTACAAAAAACTACGTGAAACACAGACATATCGGCTACATTTGAGATGCAATTCATTCACCAACATTTTTAATGGAAGTTTATGGAAATAGGGCAACTCCCCTCCTACTCCACTACCCAGCGAGCTAAGAAAGCTTACAGACTACCACCAAGCTGCCGTAAGCATGAACAACTGACACCCAGTGCCCCTACTGGAGTCGCCTTTCCTCTCCTCACGTTAAACGCCCAAGGCGTCAGCACGGTCAACACGGTGCACCCCACTCCAGAAGTCCCTCTTATCACCCGGCAACAGGCCACGGCGTTCTGCCCACATCTCCTCTGCCCGGTGTCCCCCTTCAGACAGCCAATCACTGAGCTGTATTCTGTGGACATAATCCGGCTGACTCTGCACTTTCAATGTTATTTTTTTTGGATGGGTAAAGCGAACCAACAAACAAGCCAAGTTCTAGCTCTGGTGAGAGTCGTTTGCTTTTCCCGTCAGACAGTAATGCAGCACTTCAGTGGGAAATGGCCGGCAGGAAAAGAACATTGTGAAACTGATTCGGCCTCTTTGGGTAACTGTGGTGATGAATAAAATATGGTTTGTGAACCGTTAACCCTTTCACACACTGTATTTATTATGTCATTAATTTAATTAATTGATGCCTTCCACGTCTTGAACTCCTTACCATCGATCACCTAGTGTCCTTCTTCTACAATCTAAAAAAGGTTTTTGTTACTTCACTGTCAGCACCTTCAGACATTTTCTCTCGACCAGGGTGGCAGCAAAATGACACCAGCTAGTCTATCGTTGTAACTGCAATGCGCTTTCCCTGTGTGTGATTGACTGACTGCCTCGAGTTCCAGTCTAGATGCCATCGCTAGCTAACCCACAAACCATCAAGGCGGCAGCTGGGTGACAGCATGCCTGTAATCTTAGAGCCCAGAGAGAAATTGGTTGCATGCTGAGTGCGACGTACCCCCCCCCCCCCTACCAGAGGCTGAGTACAGTGTTGAGAACATACATACAGTACAGACAACCCTGGCCTCACAAGGGCCAACACATCAACAGTACATTTCCACATACTGTACAGATGAGAATGTCTCCAGGTCTCTGCCCAACATAACTTTGTGGTTGATCTGCACACTTTAATTTGATGCGACACCACACTAGAATACAAGGTTTCAAATGTTTATATGCCACTCATGCTGTTGAATGACACTGTGAATGAGCGTGTTAATAGTCGTGTTAATAATAGAGCCATTCTAACATTGATGCCGCTTTGTGGTCGTTTGACCGATCAGCCACAATCAACTTCATGGTATCCAAAATGCCCAAGACTCTTGATGAGCTCCATTCAACCCAGAGACGAGGGTGCTATTTGCATGCAAAATGGTGTATTTTTACATGTGTGAAACTGAAAGAAACAAAATGTGCAACCCAGGAAAAGGGCTGGTGTGCAGTGTGTAAAATGCCACCACCGCAGTAACAGCAAAACACTTCACTTTTGGCCGCTGATTTCCTGAAGTAAAAAGGCACCTACCCTCCTCTCTACAGGTCACAGGCAAACAAATGACCTAGCAAAATATAGTCAATATATAATTCAAATATGCTTTTGTTTTGGCAACAGAAAATACAAAGCCACATAGTGCAGGTTAAATGAATTAAAGGATGGTAAGGAGGAAGAATGAAAGGACTCAGCAGTGGACAGCTGAGAGGGATTTAATTTAGTGTTATTATATGGGATTCGATAATTTTTATATGGGGTACTATATGGTAAATCAATGTCTGCATCAGGTTTTTCCATCATAAATCCCCCCCCCCCCCCCAACTCATGTTTAGCAAAGACAACAATGTCATAATTTATGGCCATTAGGATTTATAGTTAAAAAGTAAAAGTTTGGCATTTAAAAGGTCTGTCTCTCTCTCTTTCTCTGTGACTAGCTATTTATCTATTACTATGAGCTGCTAATTTATGCATAGCCTGCTGCTGGACACCTAAAATATTGACTTCAGACAGGCTTTTTCACTTTCATTTCTGTTTTTCCTTTACTTTCATATCCAACGTATGTTCTGCTTTTTTTTCTGTTTTGAATGGTGAGCCTTCCACCAGACCAAATAATGTGAAAGCTGGGCATTGAAATATGTGGCAGATGGCCTATTAGTGTGGCAAAGTGTGACAAAGACAAAAGGAGCTAAGTGTGTTGGGAGTCTGGTTCTCCTGCTGTCGTGTAAACTCTCCGACAGATGTTTGTACAACAAACTCAGGTTGCTTGGCTACAGTCAGGGACATCACAGTGAATGATGCAAATTCCACTCCATCACCTATTTCAACACAGGGTCAGTGAGGAACTAAAACTGGGCAGCACGAGTGGCATTATCAACATGTATAAAACCACGCCTGAATGCACGTTCACACCTCGCATATAGTAGCCAACCTCAGGGGTTGGCTACTATATGCCAGCAGCAAACTTTCCTCATGATGACACATCAGCTTGCTAGGGCCCTAAAACAGGAACAGAGCTAAAACAGGAAACTGACAACACATCAGAATTTAGGAAGCTATCCTGCTCATAGGGTACCAATAGTGCCCCAGGCCACTTTTGAAATCAGCATAGTGAGTGCCTCATGTAATGTTGTCAAGTTTTACTGAGGTTCAACTAAAACTTCCGGCTGTGTTTAAATTAGCCAGGCAGGTCAACATACCAAGGAACAGGTACAACTACCAAACGCTGAATTCACTTATGATTTATATTGTACGTGTCAAAGTAAAAACACTGAATATTACAGGCTAAAAAATATAATATCTAGAACACTGTTTAACTATTACAACTAGAGATCAGTCCCAATGTAATCAATTTAGATGTTAATTAAAGGCCCAATATAAGTATTTCTCCTTTTTAGCTCACTTCCACAGGCATTATTCACCTAGTTAACAAAGTATGCCTGGCAGTTCTGTTTAATTTTGCTTTTACCGTAAATCGAATCAACGTCAATTCCTCTGCTTGTTCTTACTGACAGGTGTATCATTTGAATCAATAGCATGTTCCCGCTCATATAACTCCTGCAATGAGCTAACACACAGCTGGCTAGCACATTTCCCCCCCTCCATTTTTGATGATCCAATCAAATTATGAGGAACACATTTTCACATTTCTCCTGCGTTTTTGCTCTGCAGTAATACCTAGTTACCTACTTCCTACGTAGTTCACTTTGTCTTCAGGACTGTACTAATATCAGATAAGATGAGATACTACAATAACAAGCAGACATGTGACTGGACATGCAATATCAACACAGGGCCGTGTAGCGTTTCAGCTTAACAATACACAATGCATGCTGTATAGGTGGTAAACAAGGCTTAATTTGGATTTCCCAAAACTTGTACATGCAAGGATTTAATGGTGAGTCATGTGTCATTCTTGTTTAAGTGGTTTAAGTAGTATAACCTTTATTTTATTTTTTGTCCATTTTCTGTCGTCTACCATTTCCTATCATTATGATCCTAATATATGACATCTTTATTAGGCATGTGCTCAGAATGGCCCGTGCAGGGAGAAGTTAACTTGCTCCCCCTGGTCCGGTGCTTCACGGTGCCAAGGAGGAAGACAAAAAGGACCAGGAACTCCTTTATCCCTGTAGTCATTCAATGTATTAAATCACTATCGGCAATAATAAGCTCTTATATTTTGATATATATTATATTACTGCATGTTGGGCTCCTTGTCTTGTCTTGGCTTGTCTTGTCTTGTAGTATACTGTGTACGCTGCTGAATGTGCTCCTGCTGTACAAATGTACTAACAAATTTCCCCTTGGGGAGTGGGGACAATAAAGACTTTTAAATTGATTTTTTGAATTGAATAATGTAACATACCTGAAAGTCCAGTAAAGCAACAATGTTCTCATGTTTCAGTTCCTGTTGGGGACAAAAAAATTAACAATTATTGTTCCAGCACACATGTGTCCAGTATCTTATATTGCTAGTTTACAAAATGAGTCTGAAAAATAAACTGCTGGAAGCTCTGAAGAAAATTAAAAATGTATGTTTGTTCACAGTACATGTCTACACAAAGTACATGCAAAGTTATTTAGCTACAGGCATTTCTCTGCATTTGTGTTACCCGACTGTGTGCACAGATTTAAATTCCCCCACAGACTATCCAACCTTTATCGCATCAGTGATGATAGCCGACGCTGTTAATTGTCACCAAACGTAGTGATATGTAGTGATAACAGTCGGCAGGCCTAATGCTAATACAAGACTGTAAATAGTCTCTCACTGACTGAGGTTGTGTTTTACTAAAGCGATCACTCCAGTGGCAGTAAACACCAGCATCACACTAGATTTGTCACAACAGTGCAAGGATGATAATGGTGGTAACATTGCCTGCATTCATTCATTAATTGTGAGTGACTGTGAGTTGGAGTGAACCACAATACAGTTTTATCATTTCTTATGGCTAGCATTTTTCTGGAGGCCTATCAAAACCCAGGTAAGCACACACGGACAGCATAGTATTATTATCCATTATCTGCACAAGTATACAATTACAACTGTCCTTTTACAGTCAGCTGTTACCGGGATCAGACTTACCTTGAGTATTTTGATCTCTTTCCCCAATAGGGTTTGGGATTTGGACAGATTCTTCTTGTTTATGCATTTGACTGCCACCTCCCAGTCATGTTTCTGTGGGAACATTTGAACACAATAAAACATGTCATCCCAAGACATCCCAAATGCATTGCCTACAAACACAAAGCACTCAAACATGACTCATGTGTTCTGGAGATGGTTGTCAGTCCGTAGAAGTGCATGTAGGCCTTAACAGTGCTACCTTGAAACAGCTTTAAAATAAGTTAGGCTCTCTATAATTAGATGCTACAAGCAAATACAACACAAGCACGTTTCTCTAATGTTCTCTAATGTAATGTGTTTAATGTTATATACTTTTAATTTAATGATATATACAGCTATAGCTGACAGCTTTTTCCAGAGTCAATGTTGTTGTGCATGAGAAGCGTGAGTCCCTATAGGCCTCTTAAGGTCGCACCTTAAAGTAAAGTAGACATATTTACTGGGTCTCGATAAATCGATTAAAAAAATACAGAGGGAGCGACGCAAACTTCTGCTATATACATACATATACAGATATATACATAATACACATCGCATAGTTTGGTTGACATAGCTTACTCACCTCCCGGTGCCTGCCTTTGAACACGACCGCGAACGCGCCGTGTCCAATGAGGTCCTTGCGGCTGAACTCGAACCTCCCCACGGTCTCCATGGCGGCGGAACCGCGACGTCCGCCCGCTAGCGAGCACACAGATGGCGGCACACGGATGGCAGCAGCAGCAGCTTCGGCGCGGCGACGTCGTCCTCCGTCAGGTCACACGAGCAGGAAAGTCGCCCCCTTGCTCCGCTTGCCCCGGGCAGGCGTCCGGACAGAACGACACCGTCTCCTCTCATGTTCGCATGCAAGAACGGAAACCCACGGTTAGCAGGGCGCCGCGGCGGGTGTCGCCATGGCGGACCGGGGAAACACGACGAGAACCGGGCGACGCAAGGAGACAACACACCACTACGTGTGGCGAGGCTGGCTGGCGTCGCCGTTCCACCTTAAACACCGCGCGTCGCGTTTTGTTTGTATACATAGGAGAGGAGAGTCTCCCTTTCTGTCGCCATACGCACTTGGCAACGCAGAAACGTTGAAAGGTTTTTGGTCTATAATGGCTAATGCGTCGTATAAAAAGACGCTACGGTGGTACAAAACAAAATAAAACGCCAGCTTCGGGGGTAAGTATCCGCACCGATAGCTTCAACAAAGACCTCTGGCAGACTAGCTGCCAAACCTGACGTTATAGTGCGCATGCGCAGAGCTCTGTATGTTTTGACGTGCGAAAAAAACAACAACACTAAAAACACAGTTACTATAACACACAGGAAACACCCGTAGAGGGATACAGAAGAGCCCCGACAATACAGAACATGTATCTTACAAAATATGTAATCTTTTGCATGCTTATTTATTATTGTTAACGAGAGAAAAAGTATGATTTGCTGACGCACTGTAGCTCGGCGTCCAATACACACAATATGAAAACCATCTGCTCTTTGCAGACCTAAAGATAACTCATACTTTTTCTTTTTGAGTGACTCTGACATATTAACAACAATAGTGCATAATCAAAAAAGAGAGAAACAAGAATAGGCCTATAGAAGAAAAAAAAACAGAGAACATAATAGAAGAGGGGACATAATTAGGCTGATCTTAGATAACAAAAGAATGGCATTGAATAGCAGGTATTGTGTTGTAGGAGGGCAACACAATACAGTCAAAACTAAAACTCCCATCTCATCCCAATATAGCATTCTCTATATTGTACAATATTTAATTCGTTTTTTTATTGGCCTGTGATAACAACTCAATTGCTTCCATAGCCTACATATGTGGTTCCCAACCTTTTATGACCTGTGGCCCCATTTCTAGCTCCGAAAATGTTTGCGACCCCAACTTTAACTTTTGTGCATCTGCTTCTTCCAAACAATTGTTTTTACCCAATCAACATCTGCCGGTAATTTTGATTATCCTGTTGAACGTAATCAAATCGCTGTACTACACACTTAGTGATTAGTATTAGTTTTCTCATCGCATCATTAGGCAGTCATTTTGTATATACAACTTCAAAAATAATGGTTTTGGATCATCAAATATCTATAGCTTATGTCCTCTATAGCAAGCTCCTGCGACCCCATATGCAAATCAGGGAACTCTAAGGTTGGGTCTTGACCCCAAACCACTAAACGACTGCTCATCATACAAAAATAACTCAAAGAAAGATAATTCCCCAAAAATGGAAGATGAGATTACTGTGAAACCAGACAGAACCAGATGGAAGCAAACTATTGTATACAATATGGACGGAGACCCCAGCAGATGCATGAGGAGACCCTAGCAGTGCCACATGGAGAGGCTTGAGGTGAAAACAAACTCCTGCTGTGACCATCTTCAAAGTGACGTCTCAAACTCTTTGTTGGTGTGGATTTGATATTTATTCTTCAAAAAGTCTTTATAAAACACCCAGAGGCAAGAACAAGCTAATATGGCCGCCTTCCATGACTTGGTCAGCAGCATGATACAAGTTTGCAGGTTACCCAAGCGTGAAACAGAGAAGAAAGACATACGTATACAGATGTGAAGGAATAGATTATAAAAGTGTATGATAATTATGTTCTGCACACTCTCGGGTAACGCTCTCTTGGGCTCAGAGGGGGGGGTGCATATACTTGATTCAACTTGGTAACCATACTGAGGAAAATTACTCTTGTATAGGAAATTGTTGTGCATGAATGTATGCATGAGTGTGTGTGTTTGCATGTGTGGTGGTGCGTAGTCATGTGTTTGTGTACATAGGGAACAAGATGCCACTGTGTGTTTACCACAAATACATTTTCACTGGATTTGGAAGATGTCATTCATATTTTTAAGTCACCTGAGGGCAACACAGAGTGGCTCAATTGATTAGTTTTTTTTTCTTTGAAGATCTCTGATTTAAAAACAAAAGTGCTGATACCCAATCTCCATGCAGGCACACATGCACCCACCCACACAGACACACACACCCACACCTACGCCCGCACAAACGTACCCACGTCCGCACAAGCATACACACACAAAACGTGTGATGCAGGTACTCCTCCCAAGAACATCCAAGTAGACCCAACTTCTGCAGGAGCCTTGAAGTGTTCCACTCGAGTCATCGCCATGGAGACGATGAAGGCACCGTGGAACACCATCATCACGTTCATCACGTTGTTCACGTTGTCACTGTTCCCCTGCGTGCCATGGCATTTTGCCGTCTCAAACAGGAAGTGGAGCAACATAAATCTGAATTGAATCTTCTCGAGGGAAAGACACACCAGTTAGGCCTGTATGTTAAAGTGTGAAGTCAAGTTGTGTGACATTTCGCTCAAGTCTTACTGCTGCTAGCCTAGGTGGAATATATTTTAAAGTTATACTCTGGGCATAACATGATGAAATAAAAACAAGCGTCTCTGAAAAGGCTAGCTAAATTAAATAATGTATAACAAAATTCTGTGCAAAAGGATGGGAAAGTGTGGAGAGAGTCACAATTATAAGTACGACAGAAATCTGAATCAACAAGTAGCATCTTGATGAGAATGGCTTCAAAGAAATACAATACCCATATGAAATGGCCAGCTTGTCTTCTGATATCCAAGCAAGCATCTGTTATGTGTGTGCAAGATTTGAACTGATTGGAACTTGGTTACCACTACTATCTGCTATGGAGACACCAGCAGATGGCACTATGAGAATTGGAAAAAAATGAGGATACACAATGGAATATATAAAAAAATAAAACGATGTACAGTTCAGGATGGAGCCCTCTATTTATTAATGTATATATGTTGACTATATATTGACACTAATGGCCACATTCAATTATTGGCAGCACATGTCTGGGGAGGGTAGACTTGTGTTCTAACTCTTTATGTTGCTCCATGGCTGGCTAAACTGCTAGAGACATTTGTCCTGGCTCCACTCCCCCCTTCCTCTGCTGTCGATGAAGACAGTGGAAGAAGGTACTCCAACTCCCCTACTTCACCTTCAGTGACTCCAACCTTGGCTGTAGTTTCAACCAATCAGTCCAATCTGCATCTCTGCTGTGGTGGTCTGTGGTTGATGAGTAGACTGATGAGCTTCATTTGAGCAGCAGCTGCGCTGTTTAATTGGCTGGTGCCCTATATCGTGCAATATTTAGGGTGTCACCATTTTGTAGTGTTGTCCGAAATGTGTACAAATCTGGTTCCTTCTACAGTGCACTACTTAGTACCCAACCGTGTGGGTGGTGCTGTAGGTATCACTGTGTCCCAACCTTTTTTGTCTCATGACAAAAAATGTCTCCGGGCTGTCACATGCGTAGTCATGTGTTTGTGTATAGGGAACAAGATGCCATGTGTGTTTAGCGCAAATACATTTTCACTGGATTTGGAAGATGTCATTCAGATTTTTAAGTCATCTGAGGGCAACACAGAGTGGCTCAACTGATTTTTTTTTTCTTTGAAGATCTCTGATCTCAAATTTGTCGTGGGTAAAAACAAATGTGCTGATACCCAATCTCCACACAGGCACGCATGCACCCACCCACACAGACACACACACCCACGCCCGCACAAATGTACCCTCGCCCGCACAAGCATACACACAAAACGTGTGATGCAGATACTCCTCCCAAGGACATCCAAGTAGACCCAACTTCTGCGGGGGCCTTGAAGCGTTCCACTCGAGTCATCGCCATGGAGACGATGAAGGCACCGTGGAACACCATCATCACGTTCATCACGTTGTTGACGTTGTCACTCGTTCCCCTGCGTGCCAAGGTATTAGCACGCCACCGCTTGTCAACCGCTTTGCATCGCTATGGAGAATCCGCTCAGGATATGGGCCCTTTTATGAGCATATGCTAAAGGCCCGTCATAAAAAACAGCTTCTGTGGCGTATGACTGGATTTATAGGAGACCATAAGCGGAGCTCCCTTAACGCTCCACTGGCTTCTGCTCTTCCGTTTCTTATGGGGCAGCAGTGAAAACCTCGATGCACACATTTGGGACGATTATACGCAGGTCCCCGTCAAAGACGGGGGTCGGCTAGCATGGTGTGCTTTGTTTGCGCCATCCACCATGAGCCTGATAGCCAGCTTTACTTGCACTTCAAGGAACACTTAACAGAACCAGCTCTAAACACCACTCCACGTTGCTTTCAAAGGGCTCTGATTATCATCATAGAGAATAAGTTATGCCATAAAGAATAAGTTATAATTTCTGTAAGCCTATGCCCGTTGAGGCTCCATTAGCTGAGAGGGGGAGACGATGAATGCATTTCATGCTGGACAGAACCAAATATTCATCGAGAAAAACATATTGTACCCTGATTTGCATTCTTATTCTTGTAACCCTCTGAACTGAACCGTGGCGTTGCTCAGTGAGGAAGGGATTGCTAAAATCTAAAATGTGTCATTTATCTTACATCTGGGTGGTGGCCACTTGTGATGTCACAAGCAAATACATTTTGAAATGGTTTGTAATGACCCAGAGAAAAAGAGGTTGTGGAGGTGTGTCTGAAATCACACTTCAGAGCCCAGAACATGGCAGGAAAGGAAGCGCTTTTACTCACCAACTTGACTTCAGTAATGGGGGGGGGGGGGGGGGTGCTTTTACTTACATAGTCTTCACAAACGCTGTTAATGGGCCCCTATTTTACCACCGGGGTTGAGGTTGACATTGTAATTTCAGAATGTAGCCACTCATGATGTCATCACAAGTGGGAGTGTTCACCCAGATATACATGATGGATACATCTGATTTTCCATCAAGCATGAAATAAACTGCTTGAGAGGCAGAAGAAGATAGCAGAATGGTGACCCCACTTCAAACCTTCAAATCCCGGCGGCAGCAATTAACAATGTTCCATAAGATGACTCTATGACACATGATGATGTATCACACATATTAGAACACACTGGAGCATGTTCGGCATTGCATGTAGCGCACCACCGCTTAGCTCTCATGCCAGGCACGGCATCTGTCCTGGGTTGAGTAAAAAACCCACTGCATCACACACTCACTCCCTGGAACAGCACAACCCATCAAACTTGCACTGCGGCATTCCTTGGGAAATGTTTGCAGTACTTTACTGACCTACTTGACTCCAAAGACCCAGGGCCACTTCTGGACCCCCTGTCCATCCATTGCTCTTGTGTGGTCCATCTCTTCACTGTGTTTGCCAGAGTGTGCTATTAGACCCTTTTCACAGAGGCATCATCGTAGGACAAACACAGGTGTCGCTCATAGCACTAATTATGGGTCTGCTCTTTTTATGTACCAGGGCACGAGAAGGATGAGAAGCACGAGAATGAGTAGTACACTATAGTGTACTCATATCCCACAATGCATCGTGAGAAGAAGTGTACAACCGATGGTCACTAACCAAGCACTATATACGGACAAAAGGAGACGGACAAAAGGAGAGCATGGAGAGAGAGCAGTGCAACCTGTCGTACAAATACAAAAATAATGTTTTAATTATTTTATTATATAAAATATATATTATAATTTACTAATTTGGGAAAATTATATTATGGCTGGTCCACCAGCCGACGTTGATCTGGCAGGTGACAGCAATTATGTAATTAACAGCGACCCAAGTAGTGTCTGAAAGTGTTTTTTTATTTACAGTTGAGCTCACTATAAAGTCCTCTACATAGACCTCCCTAGATAGTGAGTAGGGAGTAGTGAGCTCTATAAAGTCCTCTACATAGACCTCCCTAGATAGTGAGTAGGGAGTAGTGAGCTCTATATAGTCCTCTACATAGACCTCCCTA
>JAOPJH010000097.1:2445992-2458916 GCA_027122575.1 Merluccius polylepis
CCCCAGCCCCCCCGAAAGCCGCGGTATAGTTCGCACACTGGAGGTGGGTCATGAAAAAAAAATATTTAAAAAAAACGGTGAGGACCAAGCAACAAGCCCAGGTTCTCCCCTGAGAACAAGACCAAAAAAGTTATGTGCACCCCTGCATATAACGCAACTTATTTTTTAACAAAAAGCACCCTCCTACAGTTTGTATTTTTATCTGTGTAGGCTGTTGATGAAGAATCATTTATTTTAGGACACTTCTTGATGGCAAAGTATTTGATTTAATTAAGGCATAATCATGGGAAGACACATGGGAGCGTTTAACAAGCATCTTCAACGAGACAATGGGTGTACATGATTCTTATGGGAGAACTTTCACATCGTGGGCAGTAACAACAAAGGAAACAAAAAGTGACCATTGTGGAGAGTTAAGTGTTGACCATGGCTATGGCCAGCCATGGCGGGAAAGGACAAGTTCATTTGCAATACACTATGGAAGTGGAAGTAGACAAACGCTAGACAACTAAAATAATCTACACAATTAAGAAGTGAGGGAACGAGCAATCAGTAATTAAAAAGTGGCATTGTGCATCCCTAGATGAATGTTTGCAGCATGGTTCTCACCGCGGTTCTCCCTGTTGTGTGTGTGTGTGTGTGTAGTTCCATCCCAGCCCTCTGACTTCAAGGGAGAGGCCAAGTCAGAGACTAGTATCCTGTTGTCCTGGGTGGCCCCGCCTCAGAGTGGCCCAGACAACACGATCACCGGATATGAGCTGGTCTACCGACGCACCGACCAAACAGAGGAGGTATGCACAACAAACTAGTCAGAAATCCGTAAGGAAACGGACGGATGGCCGGATGGATGGATGGACATATGGGGGTAAATCGATGTCAAAACTATTGTAAATGCACAGACTATGAGTCACAACTATAAATTACAATTTGCAAACACATCATGATCCACAAATATAAAACACGATCCACAAATAGATTCAAAATCCACAAACAATCACATCATGAGAGAAAAAATACAGTTAAAACAATATGATTCTATTTATTTTTTGGGTCGTGCTGCAAATATGAACCGAAATTGGCGCTCTGTGTGCTTTGGGCTTTAGACGTGCTTATGGGGGTAAATCGATGTCAAAACTATTGTAAATGCACAGACTATGAGTCACAAATATATATAACAATTTGTAAACCCAAAAAACGATCTACAAATACATTCAAAATCTACAAACAAACTCTTCATGATCCACAAATATAAAACACGATCCTCAAATAGATTCAAAATCCACAAGATAATACATTTAATTTGTATAGCACTAGTCTAAATACTCAAAGATGCTTAAAATACTCCCTTTAAGATCACACTTTAGTGAGCCCATGTACAGAAAGGTATAAGGTAATAAAAGTAAGGTAAATAAAATAAATAGTGGTCGTCACGGCTGGCTGACACAGTGGTAGCTGATGGTGTTCAACAGTCTGTTGATCTTTCCTCTCAGCTTCCTCTCTGCCACTGCCTCCAGATCTGTCCTCTGTGTCCCACCACAGAGCTGGCCTTCCTCACCAGCTTGTTAGCTTCCCCTGCCTGCCTTGAGAAAAACAAAAAGGAAACTCTCAATAATAGTAGTAATAATAATAATTCACGTTACCATAGCGACAGTCTGTTGCTGATGTGACCTTAGCTTAAAAAACAGCACAAAACACATATCGCCAAACAAACAATACAAGTCAACTCACCTTCATATTTGACTACAAATGTCGTTCCAAATGCAAATATGAAATATGTTAAATAGCACTTGTTATAGCTGACCATAAAAACACATGAAATGGCCACCAATAACAGGAATAATGGTTTGGTTAGCTTACCTACATTACTATGGATACACCTCTGCTCGGTGACACTTAACTCACCTGGAAAATAATATGTACAAAAGTAGGTCAGCTGGCACCGCTGCTGGCTTCTGCTTCTGCTGGTAACACGTTCTGACCATAGACATACAGTCTATGGTTCTGACACGTTTCAGCTCATGCTCTTATTTTGAAAGGCTTATTGAGGAGTCGTGACATCACATAGCAAGCAATACCCCCGATTGGCTGACTACATTTGTGGCTCTTTTTCACACTCTCCGCTGGTAAAACAGTGTCAAAATGATTTGTAGACAAATGTGAAGCGATCCACAAATACACTGTGATCCGCAATCACAGATTTGACACTTGAACGCTGAGCATTGCACATAATTGTACGCGTGTCTTGAAACAGCGGTTTGAAAATACAAGTTAGACTGTGTTTGTTTGCAAATTGTGAAGAGTGCATTTGGCGATTGGTTACACCAAAAACAGCAGAACAGTAGTGTCAAAATTCTGAAAACAAATGCAAAACAATCTACAAATAGAAAACGACACACACATGCAGACATATCATTTTGCATTCATACAAATTCTGGTTTTGAAGTATCAAGTCACAGAATTCTATTTGTGGATCATGATGTGTTTGTTTGTGGATTTTTAATCTATTTGTGGATCGTGTTTTATATTTGTGGATCATGAAGAGTTTGTTTGTAGATTTTGAATCTATTTGTAGATCGTTTTTTGTGTTTACAAAGTGTAATATATATGTGTGACTCGTAGTCACAAAGTCACTCATGTGCATTTACAATAGTTTTGATATCGATTTACCCCCATATGGACGGTCTAAAGCCCAAAGCACACAGAGCGCCAATTTCGGTTCACATTTTTAATTTTTTGTATTTTACCTTTATTTAACCAGGCAGATCATTAAGAACAAGTTCTTATCTACAGTGATGGCCTGACAAGAAGCACAAGCTTCTTGTGCTTCTTGCAGCACGACCCAAAAAATAAATAGAATCATATTGTTTTAACTGTATTTTTTCTCTCATTTCATATAGGACTCAAGTCCATTTTGGACATTATTTTGTGTCTGTCCCGACACGGCTGTGTGTTTTGGACTCAATGATTTGGACCATTTGTCCACTGATCTTTACATCATTTATAGATTGTTAGATCAATGGCTAGATTGACGGAGGGATGGATCCATGGGCACACAGATACACATATCATTGCTTTAATGAATAGATTGTTGAAAGGGTGGATGGAAAATCACAATCTCGACAAAACAAAAATGATAAAATGGACGAGTCTATAGATGAGAGATGAACACCCCAGGATAACTCTACTCCGGAAACACTGTCGACTCACCGAGCGCACGGACTACTGTTTACCTCTCCTGACACGGTTTCTCCTCTCTTTTCTCCTTCCCCTCCATGGTCTTTGTGGTTTTTGTCCAGAAGAAGGCTAGCTTTGAGCCCACTACCTCCTACCTGCTGAAGAACCTGAAGCCCTTCTCCACCTACAACTTCCAGCTGGCGGCCCGCAGCAAGCACGGGGTGGGGGCCTACACCAACGAGGTGTCCGTAGACACTCCCCAAACACGTAGGTCCTAACGCTCCCCACGCCGCCCAGGAGGGTGCCCTCCAGTCCCAGTGCGCGCGCGCGTGTGTGTGTGTGTGTGTGTGTTGGAGAGCGAGATTGACCAATTTTAGATGATAATGATTATGATAATGCGTGCACAAATGAGTATATGAGTATAAAGCAAAAATAATGTCAAAGCAAAAAAAATTATATATATTATTTTTGCTATCTCAAAATTGGTCCATTATGCAGATGTAAACAGACCTCAGATTCTGTTATTCAACTAAAATAACACAAGAAACCCATGATAAACATCTTAATGGCAACTATAATGTGGTGTTAGTTACTGTAAATATGAATCTGAGATAATAATAAATTAAAAAAAAAATATATATATATATATATATATGAATCTGAGGTGTGTCTGGAGTAAAAGAAAAACGAAGCACTACAGGTAAGCAGTCAAAGGCTTGTTGTAATGGGAAGATCAGCTCAAAGAGGATTCGGTAGTCCTTGCAGAGACATATGGACAGGTAGGTTCTCTGTTGAGCGTATCTGCTAGTCACTGTCTTTTTATGTTGCACCGAATCTTTTTACTCATCCACACGCGTTTCATCGGGCAACGTTTCCTATCAAGTGGACGCTGACCCCTCCAACCATTCAGTTTCCTTTGTTCAGTCATGCTTTCCGGCCGCGCGCCGGCCGTTTGTCTTTAGGGCTTTGTTGTGTGCTCTTCTGTGTTTTGTTTTCATTTGATGTCTTTTTTTGTTTTGTTTTGTTTTCTGTTCCATGTCTCTCGTCCACTCACGCTCATTCCCATTCCTACCTCCCACCTTCAAAAACCTCACTTCCACCATCACCTCTCCACGCATCAACACCTATTTGTGAAACACACACACACACACACCACAAACACATTGACCAACCCCCCCCCCCCAAAAAAACAACAACAAAAAAAACATTCCCTACCTCCTCAAAACGTGGCCCTGATCAGTTCCTTCGGCGCCTCCCCAAGAGGTGGTGTGCACCAGCTCCAGCTCCACCAGCGTCCTGGTAAGTTGGGCTCCGCCCCCGGAGGAGTTCCACAACGGGCTCATTACGGGCTACACCATCCAGTACGCCCCCACAGATGGCAACCGGACGTCCGCGCGGGTGGAGCGAGTCCCGGCGCCGCCCTACCTCCTGGCCGACCTGCACAAGTGGACCGAGTACGGCGTCACCGTGCGGGCGGCGACGGAAGCCGGAGAGGGACCAGAGAGCTTACAGCTGCTCGTCCGCACCGAAGAAGATGGTACGTCCCGTTCAAAAAAAACAAAAAACGCCGGCACTACCAACCTCATCCCCTCCCCCGCTGCCCACCTGCCCGCCCGTGGCACTAACAACTTCCTCTGACCCCCCCCCCCCTAACCGCTGACAGTGAAACAGAATCCTTAACTAACAGCCTTCTCCTGCTGGATGGAACAGGATGGTGAACGCGCCACCCGCTGTTGTTCTTACAACCTCCGATGCCCGCAAGCACCCCCTCGCTCCGTTCCCTTGCCGCCTCTCTCTCGTTGCCTTCCTCCAGCAGCTGTCTTCCCTCCCTATTTCTAACCCATCGCTCCTCTATATTTTTTTAGACAGCGCCCGGACTTAGCGTGGCATGGAGCTTCCTGAGCGCTCTTACCTACCCGCTGGCTTTTTCCCGCTCACTCGGCCCCCGACTTATAAACAACTAATGGGGATAACATGATATGATTAATTTTGGGGGTCTGAGTCGTTGTATATAATACAGAGTGATGTTTTTAATATAACTTTTTTTATTGGAGCACATTTTATAGACAAACTAAATGGAGTGCAGCATCAACGTTATGGAATAAAGTATGAAAAAAAGTATTCTCAGCCTTGTTAAGAGTGCTTATCTGAGGGTCATGGTCTGGGCAGCGAGCCGGGAGGTGCCTTGAGGGTTTCCTCACTTTTTCTCTTTAGTAAGAATACTTCTTGGCAGCTCGAGTGCTGTAGCTGTGTTATTTGATAATAGCATTTTTTTCCTCTTTGACGGCCTACCACTGTTTATCAGCCCATGGCAACAAATCCTTTTCAATCGCCGTGCTTATCTTCCTCTCCATTCACCCCTTATCTTACACTGCCTTATCCCTCAATGTTTTGCTTCGAGCAAACTCGTATTATTTTGACAGTTTTGACAGCTTTTTAGGAGACATCATGGCAGCCTTTATATATTAAAAGGTTTTTTTTAAACCTTTCCATCCATAACTTTTTATGACCTGCCCCCTTAAAATACAGTCTTCTTTTATCATCCTTTTTTCCCCTCCCTGCCAAACAAGAGAGATCCATATAACCCAAGCGGCTTACAAAATGTCCACCGCCTCAACTACGAGCGTTGACCTCATCTATCCCACGGTGCATTTATAGTTCCCAGCGGGCCCCCGCAGGGGGTGGAGGGGGAGACGGTCAATGCCTCGGCTGTTAGGGTGAAATGGCGCGCGCCCGCGCCTGAGCTCCAGCACGGCCAGATCCGCGGCTACCAGGTCCACTATGTTAGGATGAACTATGGAGAGCCCCGGGGGCAGCCCTCCATCAAAGACATCCTCATGGAGGACTCCCAGGTGAGACAGCTTACTCTCCTCCTGTCCGTTTAAAGCGACACACTGTCAGAATTAGACTGTTACAGGGCTGCAACTGACGATTGTAGTTCATAGTGGATTCATCTAACTTTATTTTTTTTTCGATTCATCATTTAATCTAGAAAATGTCATAAATATGGCAAACGCCATCACAAGTTGCCAGAGTCCAAAGTGATGTCTTAAATTTGCTTGCTTTATCTGACAAACAGCCCAAGAAAAAGTAAAGTATTCATTTTGTAATGATCCATGAATGAAACATTTGAATTTCTGAAGCATTAAGCATCGAATGTTGGTTTGTGGTACAAATGATATTTTTACTTAATAAATGACCTAAACGATTCATCGATTATAAAAATGGTATTTGAATCGACTTTTTGTCGATCGACTAATCAATTAGTCATTGCAGCCCTAGACTGTTGCTAATTCTTAGACTGTGTAAACATTAACGAAAAACATTTAGTTTTAAAAATGACAAAAATGACTGATTTTCTCTGTTTATCCCAGCCAAGTAAATAATCTAAAATAATATAAAAGAGGTAATATTATCAATTCATGTTCTCTAACTAAAAGGTTAGCCCATGCTCTCAGTGAAAGCACATGGTGGACTTCATTGTAAATGTTGTTTTACTCATCTTGTAAACAGCAGGATGCACAACATCAGACAAACATGTGGATGTTGCTCTTTTACCTGATTGGTTTCTAAGTAGTTATAGTCATTAGAAGTAATCAAGAGAAGCCTCATTTAGCCTTCACTTTCAATGAGAACTGCATTTGAGAAAGCATGGCGGACTCTCGGGGGGGCACTCAACTCGTAGCATCGCCATGCTTTCAGTGATATAAAAGGATATCAAATGAGCAGCTAGTTGCTGTAGAAACTCTGAGGTGGTCTACTTTAAAAAAAACCTGGGTTCAAGCCCTTGTGAAAAAATAACCCCCTATTTGGATGGTTTCCTTGTGGTGTCTACTGTGTGTGGGCCTGGGGGGCCACTGGCTCTGTATACAGCCCACCCTGCCAGAGAGACGTGTATTAAAAACAGACCAATACAATTATCCAGCAACCTCTGGGTCGATAGTGTCTGGGGTCTCCTCGAAAGTGTGCACATTTGAATAAGTTAAAGGGGGATAGAGGAGCGCAAGAAGAATAAGGTGACCAGATTGAGGGACCAGACGTGGACATTTGTAGTTTGGCTGTCCATATATCAACAATATATCTGATGTTATTATTTCTGAAATAAAAAAAAGGGGGACATATTTACATTTAGCCTATTCTTATCATGGTCAATGTAGTAAAGTTGTGGGCAGTACATGCCCAATGGTTTATGATGTTTTGTAAGCTTTGGTAAACCAGCCAAAAACAAACCAAAGTAGCTACTGGAATAGGGAATCATTCTATATTTTATTGATAGCCTATTGTTAATGATCGGTCGTGCCTGTTTATGGTAAAAAGCCGATAGATAGACCCCCGTGTAGCGAGGTCGTGTCACAGTCAGATAAGACACAAGACTAATTACCAACTGTCTTAAAATTAATATCAGCCTTTGCCATTTCAAAATCTATTCATATATTTTAAAAATCCTATTTTTTAAAATCGGGGACAGCTCCAGCCGGGGACAGGCCACCAGAAATGAGGACTGTCCCCCGGAAAACGGAGACGTCTGGTCACCCTAGAGTAGAAAGAAAGTATATATATGAATGGAAATGTTTTACGTCTTGTTGTTCACCAGATCTATGGCTTCATACAGAGTAAAATGAGACGATTAGGGTGTGTCGCACAGGCAATATGTCTCTCTGCTTTATTACAGAAGGATAAGCCTAATCAGAGATGCAAAAAATATTCATATTGAGAAATCGCATTTTTAATTGGCTTTCTCTTTCTTTTCCCTCCCTTTTTTTGGCTCAGTGGGAATACGATGACTCAACTCAATATGTGAGTACACCTGTTAATCGAATTGTGTTGTTGAATATTAATACATGCATACATACTAAATGACATGAATCATATTTGTGCCATTTATCGTGTGGAAATTACCTGCCATTGGAGCCAGAACCGAAATCCTCATAGAGCAGTAGTCTTCATTTATTACAATTTGTGCTCTGTGTTTGTGTTTTAATAAAGTTCTGCACAGAGATACATGGTGGTGACTAATAACATGAGTCATCCATGTAGATTTATTAATAAACACCGGTGTCAGTTGTAGCTTGGCTTCTCTTTTACAGCAATGCCCGTATTGCTGGAGCTAATACGACACATTTGATTTATCGCTCTACACAGTACATTTGCTCTACACGGTATTCGCCTACATGTGGCAATTTCTCTTTATGAGTTGCTGCGGAAAGAACGTGCTGTAGTTTATTTCTGATTCATAACGAGCACGCACTTAAACCTACAGATATAACTTCAGTTTAAGACGGTTTTATATTCGTTTTTATACTATTGTTGATTCAACTTTCTATATTTATGGCAATGCTTGTGTCATGCAATTCTTACGCAGTCTTCGGACCTTTGACCTCTATTTTAAATGAAGGCACATCAGGTACATCAAGTATTTCCAACATCAGAATTCTGCTTCAGCAACAGTTCAGCCAGTAGTGGTAGTAGTAGTTCAGACTACTACAGTATGTAGGTAGTCTGTGAGAGCTTGCAGCAGTTTGCCGTGTAGCTGTTGCTGATGACCGTTGGTGCTTTGTGTTGTTTTTCAGGAGGTGCTTCTGGGAGATTTGAAGGCTGACACATCGTACTCTGTGTCCGTGGGGGCTTACACTGCAAAGGGGGATGGGGCCCGCAGCAGAGCCCTGGCAGTCTGCACCGCACTGCCATGTACGTGTTCACACACAGATATACACTTACTCACACACATTTACACACACATATACACTTACTCGCACACACATACACACACAAACACACATATACACACATACAGTACACATACACACTTGCTCTCACATGCACACACACAAAAAACAACCAAACTAAAATGTAATTAGTGGTGATAATTGCAAGCCAATAAATCCCTGCCATGGCGATATTGTATTTTATTCTTTCATATCTTGTCGATCGATAAGGGGGGTTTAAAAACCGCCCATAGTTGTTTTGTGCAACAGCAATTATCCCAGTAGGCAATGAGCCTGAGCTTTGAATCAGCTTCATAGTGATTTCATTGTGTCTTCATGACTCTCTCTCTCTCTCTCTCTCTTCCCCCACCCAGTGCCAGACAAACCCACACTGACAGTGAGCGCCACCGCCTCAGCCATGGCCCTCCTGCAGTGGAACCCTGCCCCAGACCCCCCTACCCCGCTGCTGGGCTACCGGCTCACCCTGGGCCGGGCGGACGTGCTGCCCTTCACCGTGGTGGAGTTCGCGGCCGGGGAGCGCCGCTACACTGCCCAGGACATCCACAAGGGCGCCCGATACGTCTTCCGCCTCTCCGCCCGCAACAAGATGGGCTACGGCGAGGAGGCGGTGGAGGAGGTGACCACCCCCGAGGACAGCCCCAGCGGGTACCCGGAGGGCGTGGTCGCCCAGGAGAACACGGCCTCCTCCATCCAGCTGGCCTGGAAGTCAGTGCCCCTGGTGGAGCAGAACGGGCGGATCGTCAAATACTCGGTGCTCTACAAGGACATCAACAGCAGGGGCAATGCGTCGGAGGTTGTCGTGGCGACCCCGGGGTCCAGTGTGCTGTTGCAGGGCCTGAGTGCCGACACGGTGTATGATGTGAGGGTGTGTGCGTTTACCACTGTGGGCCCCGGGCCCTACAGCCCCGGGGTCCAGTTTAGGACGCAGCAGCTGGGCCAAGGTAGAAACACACAAGCACGCGCACACACACACACACACACACACACGTGCGCGTACACACAGAAACATGTATACATCATGCATTCCAGCAGTCCATCCTCATTGCTCGGAGGCTAACATTCATAAAGTCACCTGTTGCATCTGTATACGTGCTCGTACTGTCCGTAGGTCTGGCATCCATGTAGCCCTGGGTTCACATACACACAAACACCCCTGCAGTCACACACACATGGCTCCGGCCACAACATTTTCAGTGTCTTTTGTTTTTGGTGCCATTTGGTTGTCAAAAGTCCTAGACCCCAATCCCTGTGCAAAACCAAGGTAAGATAAAGGCCAATCTCTTGGACGGTCAAATTGTACGTGAATTGGTTTCAGATTGGTTCTGGAGGAGATTAAACAGGTAAGCCCTCCACCTGTTCCTGGAGTGATGCCGAAATTTGAATTCCTGTTTACATGTTGTTTTGTGTTGTTTTTTGTTTGTTTGTTTAGTATTTGCAACCAACTTTAGGGTGAAGGCTGCAATGAAGAACTCTGTGCTGTTGTCATGGGAGGTCAGGGACAAGAACCCCGCCCCGCCCTTCACTGTGAGTCAAATAAAATAAACTGTTAAGAAAAGTTTTCATTATTGTCCAATGTTTCATTATTGTCCTATTTTAAATGTCCGTCTTATAAGTGGACATGAATTCATGTAATTTTAATAACTTGAGCTGGCCTCATTGAGATCTGCCAGATATTCATGTTCACGTTTCGCAATGTATATCAGTCTGGCAGCAATTGATTTCCAAATATGGGGGCGTGTCCCTATGTTGTTAATAATTAAAGAATAAGCAAAAATATATTCTAATCTGAGAAAAGCCTTCGGTGCAGATTTCTGTTAATCTTTTAGTTTTAATGATTTGGTCTATTTTGGATAAAGGCTGTTTTGATTGCTCTGTAGCTTGCTACTTGGGCGCCACCATTCTTTTTAAAATTTGTCTCCTTAAGCGCCTTGTTCGTCATGAACTGAAACAACCCCCCACCACCCCCTTGCAATTTAACATTTTTGGAAAAGGCTTCCAACGGGATCGAGGCCAGACCGATCCGCAGAGTGAAACGGAATGTGAACCCGTGAGCTCGGGACGGTCTCACAAGGCTAAACTTGAGCCGCAAACATAAACTCCAGCAGTGGGAAAAAAAACACCCCTAACCTCCATCCCCCGGTACCGTCCAGATCCTGCACGGTAAGGGCCAGTCGGTGGAGGTGGACGGCAAGCAGACCCAGAAGCTGATCACGGGCCTGGAGCCCAACACCCAGTACTCCTTCCTGCTCACCAACCGGGCCAACAGCGCCGGGGGGCTCCAGCACCGGGTCACGGCCACCACCGCGCCGGACATCCTCAAGACTAAGCCCACATTGGTGGGCAAGACCAACGCAGACGGCATGGTGACCGTACAGCTGCCCACGGTGGAAACCACTGCCAAAGTCAGGTAGGGAGAGAGGCGGGAAGGGGAGATGGATCAAGGGGGAGGGAGGGAGGGAGGGAGGGAGTGATGGATGGAAAGGGAGGGATAGTTGTTTGGGTAGTAGATGGGTGGTTGGATGGATGAATTAAGGGATGGCTGAATAAAGGAGCGGCAAATGGTTCTGTTGTTGCTATTCACATCTCACCCCATCACAGAGGTTGATGATTACGATGTCAGCAACTGAGCGCCCAGTCAGTGGTCCGAGTCGCATTTGTTCATTTGTGTGGCCTGTTGTGTTGCCAGGGGTTACTATGTGGTGGTGTTACCGCTGAAGAGGCAGAGAGGAGGGAAGTTCCTGAACCCCTGGGAGGAACCTGACCAGATGAACATGGATGAGGTAAGATAGTAGGAGAAAAACAACGTTGATCATAACGATGGCTCTGCCGATTGAGGCTGCACCAATGCACTGTTGTAGTGCAGAAAAACATCAACATGTCAAGGACAATAGTCTTATGATGATGATTATGATGATGACTAAGATGATGATGGTGATTGTATTCATGATAACGAAAGTTAGATAGGTTAGACAGTTAAAGCAGTTAGTAAGTAAACGCAGGGGAGTGTGGGGTTATGTGCGCACAGTGTATTAAACAGGTCCAGGTGTAGGGACTCAGTGTCAGGCCGGCCTTTTCCTGTGGGACTGTAGCAGTGTGAAAGCACTCTACCTAAGCCTGCCCACTGCTTATCTATTCATGTATTCAATCCCTTCAGTGTGTTCTCCACGGTCCCCTCTCATGTAATCTTCCATCTAACCCCACTTCCTCTCTGCACTAAACCCTTCATCAATGTCAACGTAGCGCTGGCCCGGAGCCACCGAGGGCGATCATGTATAGGAGACGAGGATCGATGAGGCGGAGACATATTGTGTCAGATGAGAGATACCACAGGTCGTTCATATGATTAATAGTGAGAGAGGGACATCTAGACTTGTATCTTTTCATCTATGCCGTGTCAGTCATTGTTTACGGGGCAGATTGTGTGCGTAGAAAACGTGTTTGTTCTGCGAAAAATTGTTAAAGGTCAATGACTTGGGCATTGGGAATAAATAAATAATGTGAGATCCTGCGATGTTGCACATTGTGTACGTTTGGGAAAATGATTCATATCAGAAGCACAATCGTAACCCTAATATTTATCTTTTACTCTCTTTGCCTCTGCTATTCATCATCTCCCCCATCTATGCTTAATTATTTCACTATTACTTCACTACTACTTGTCACCATCTCATCCTCTCTCCTATTGGCCCTTAGCTCCTGAAAGAGATCAACCGGACCAGTACCAGCCGGGCCCTGCGGGTGCGCAGGCAAGCGGCCCAATCAGAACCCAGGGCTTATGTCACAGCTCATTTCAAGATCCTCCCCCTGGAGTTCACCCTCGGCGACGGTCGTAACTATGGCGACTTCCGCAACCGTGCTCTGCTGAGTGGACAGGAGTATGTGTTCTTTGTTCTGGCGCTGCTCGACCTTTCTGAGAATGTGAGTACAAAGATGAACCTGTGTGTGTGTACCTGTGTGTGTGTGTGTGTGTGTGTGTGTGTGTGTGTGTGTGTGTGTGTGTGTGTGTGTGTGTGTGTGTGTGTGT
>JAOPJH010000097.1:2624560-2637217 GCA_027122575.1 Merluccius polylepis
TGGCGAGGGTGGGGGTGGTGGGTGGGTGGGTGGCTTGGGTCATGTGCATCATAAAGATTAACCGAAGCCAAGATGTGGAGGTCTTTCATCTGGTACAGTCTCTGTGAGCTGTACCGCAACATACCACACCAGAGTATGTGAGCGTTCCTTATTTTCAGAGCACCGAGTGCTCATAATTTCACTTTAGCTGATTGAAATGTTCCCGCTCCTGTCACTGGTATTTTCCCCAATGTGTGCTCCAATGCCACCCAGAAAGACCTGCTGCTTGAACGCTTGATCCACATATATAGTATACAGTGTGCCCTATGGTTTTGTTCCAAGTCTCTTCTTTTGCGTATGTTGGCCATTGGCAAACCACCAGCAAGGAATGCAGTAGATCGCCTTTACACAACTGAACAATGTCGTTATTGTGCCTTAAAAAAAAGGACATTATGGAGGTGATGAAGTCCTTGTTTGTTTCTTGTCGATAACATGTGAACATTGTTTCCATGATGGATAGGAGGATTCGCCTCATTCACAAGTCCAGCAGACCGGCCCATTGGTCAGACTCCTCTCCTCCCCATCAGACTGACCAAGACTGTGTGGTCAGTGTATTTGGTGGCACCCTGGGATTGTGCACAAACTAGAAATAAAATGGAACTTCCTCAAAGGATCGATTTATTCCCCTAGTGTCTCCTCTACAGTTCACCCAATCCCTTTGGTCCTGCACATGATGTCGATGGTGCTGTCAACAGAAAGTTGTTATTAAGTTGAGGCCACTCTGGATGGTCCACTAGCGTGTGGCTGGGTCCCCATTATTTTTCCTCTCCTTCCTTTTCCGTCTCTACAGGCTTCAATGGTAAGGAGGATTACAGAATATTGGTACTTGCTCATTATTTGTATTCCCTATATTTAATGCAACACAGGTCTAAAATATGTGGTGTTTTACTACAATGATGAAAAACTGCACATAAACGGATAATTTTATGAGAAGATTCAAACAGGAATCTTCTGGATACAACCTCTTCTCTTAATCTCTTGCACATGTGACTCTGATGTAAACGTCCAAACTGGAAAAATGTGCTCAAACAGACGATGGCCCTTTAAACATCTCACTCTAAAGCCAATCTACATCCATGAACACGGTTTGGCGTTTACATGCGAACAGACAGTCTACTGAAGATTAAGATATCCAACTTTCAAGCCTCGCCAAACAGTTGTCAACAACTACATTTGATGAGCTGTCTAACACATATGTATACTTAGCAAACTCACACACACACACCCACACAGACACACATGTGATCCAGCCACGGGGCTTTCACACCCTCTAATGTCACATAACGACGACTAATGGATCAACATCAGTGGAATCCCAGTGACCCTCGCCCTTCTCCCTCTCTTTGGACTGTCACCGTCTGACCAAGTAACCAAATAAGCTGCCCCTGACCCTCAAAAGGCCCCTAAGGAGACTAATGACAACGATGGCGTTTGCTTGCCAAATAGATTAGTGCATGGCGGTGTCACTGATGCCGGGGAGGGGCGGAGTTGGAGGGCGTCAGCCCCTCAGACTGACCACCCAGGAGCTCTGGAGACCAGAGACGGGGACCATCGCATCTCAGCTCGTCTCTGACACATTGCTAAAGACAAATCGTAGCCAGATGGAATAATTGGCCAGAGGCGTAGGGTGGCCGAGGTGAGATTTTGGGTAAACCCACCCAAACCGTCCCATTAGTGCAGCCAGCCCTCCCTTGTGCATCATGCTTAGGGTTTACAGACCGTTTTCGGACCACAAAAGGCGTACATGACCCCTGACATGGAGGAAGGGGAGACCAGGGGAGGAGGGGGTGTTGAATGTCAAAGTTTTACGTTAATTAGGTTACATTGCCCCCCCCATTTTGCTCCCATCAAATTGAATAGATTTTTTGAGAAAGTTATTCTAGATTTTGAGCCATGATGATTGTCACAATTTCCCACCAAAGAGTATCGGAAATTGAGTATGAGAAGTGGGTAGCCATGCTAAGTTCTAACACTGAAACTGCATATATTAAGGTTATTCTTTGTTGAAGGTCACGACTGTCTGAATAGACCCCAGACACAGACATGACATGCAATGAATTCATCTTTGAAAATTAAGTTACCCCCCCAAAACTGTCAAATGCTGACCCTCAACCACAGTTGCCTTAGACATGGCCTCTTGTCCAAACAGTTCAAGCCTACTTGAGATGGGTGCCACCTGCGAGATTCACGGTGTTGGAGATGTGGAACCCCACAGGATTGAGGATTAGCTCAGAACAACAAGGAGGGATTCCTAAGGCCCTGATCTTTCCTCCTGAAATGCCTAAGCTCTGGGAAACTCACACCAATCTGACCAATCACACCACAGAACGCCAAGCGCTTGGTGCTGTGAACTAAGCCGATGCTTGAATCCAACCAAAACCAATGACTTTGCTCCTCAGTTTCAACTTACATGAGCTAATGGAGTTGGAAGGAACTCCAAAAGAGGCTTAGCTCGCTTAAGTGACAGATTGGAGTATCTAGCTTTGGGATCAAGGGTTAACGAAAAAACTTTGGGATGAATCCCGTTGGGTAAATCTAGAAGGGACACAAACAGCACTAAATATCTGCACAGACGATCAAATCAATTGAACTCTTGTGACTGTTTCTCCTAAGCTCAATTAACGTGAACGGGACAGTGAACGAGTAGTTTACTCAAACATTCTCCAAGAAGGTCTCAGGTCTGCATGCAAAGTGATGTTATATTTTCATTCCAATACCCTGAGTGTGGAACAGCCTCATTAGAGCTTAATCTGATCTGAAAAGCAGTGTGCATACCATAGACAGATGGCTTTACTTTAACTTTTTTTTGTTTCCACGTGACAGTATGTGTTCTCTCCTGACATTGGAAAGATCAGAATGTCACAGGGACCATGTTGATGTGTTTCATGAAGACCTTGAGAGAAGTATGAGTCCTTACTTCAGCCTCATCATCCATATGTTGAACATCTTTGCACATGAAAATACCTTGTGCAGGCTTTTTTTTTGAAGACTTGCATTATTTGATTTTCAATTGGGGTTGCTGCAACTTTTGTTGTTAAGTCATTTAATGTGACAATTATTGATTAATATTTCTAAATGTCTATTTTTTATGGCAAATTGACATATTTAGATATGGCATAGAAAGGGCTAAAATGTTCTCCTCCTCAGCATTAACGCCTAAATTCATTGACTGACTATGACTAAAAGTTGACACATTTTCCTGAACCCTAATTGCAACAGTCCGATTTACCGATGACTCTTCCCCCATGTAAGCGCATCACATGTAGGCGCTCATGTAGACAACCCAGATGCGCGTCTGTTAACGAGAATGCTAGCCAGAAGCTATTCAAAGTATGTCCAGTCCTGTCAGAGCCGGCCGCTCCTATCTGTACCATTCCCTCTGTGAAGACAAAACACCAAACGTCGGCGTTGCATGAACGGAGGTCTGAAAAATAAATAAAGAGCCTTAAAGCTCAGGCCTTGTAATCACTCTGCCATGAAGAAAGAGAGGAAGCCCTCGAAGAGATTTGTGGCATGTTGTATTTTCAATTCCTCCTCTGTTCCACACAAAGACAAGTGTCAAAAACATGTAGCAAAGAGCAGGGGGATGACAGCGAGGAATGGAAAAAAACAGGGTGAAAAAAGAAAGAAAAGAGCACTAAGGTCACACTGGGGAAGATCTTAGGAAAAGGAGAAATTCCATTTAACACAAAAACCTCAAAAAGACAGAAGCAGAACTGCACACATCCACATACAAACACACACATTCATGCACAAATGCACAGAAATACATAGAAATAGATAGACAGAAATATGCACCCAAACAGACATGCTACACATACAAGCATACTTATACATACATCCAAACACCAGTCACCCATACATACCTAAACGCAAATTCATTGGCCCCTGCCTGCACACACACCCAAATGTATGCCACAAACATGGCCCGACTGCATACCATGAACATGGTATGTGGGTGAAAGTGTGAGGTGGGGAGGGAGGAGAAGAAAGAGAAACAAAAAGACAAACCAAACAAAAGGAGGAGAGAATCCTGATGGAAGCACAATGTGTGTGCTATAACGCTGAGCTCTGGGATCCTCAAACAAACCCACGCTCGGCACCATGGAGATAAGGCCAACAGAGTGAAGCATCCTGGGGCCTGACCCTCACTCTGTCCCCACCACCCCGGTCCCCAAATGCCTGTTAGCCGGGGGTCGCCAGGCGCAACAATGCAGCCCCTTTCCAGAGCCCTGCGACCGGGCGCTCCAGCAGGCAAAGGGAGGACTGGCTTTTGCCAAAGAACCAGACCGCTACAGCATTTCATAATCTGCTTTAGTCAATCAACCGGCCACTCATGGCAGATCCTCCTTTTCTATACACCAGAGAGATGCCTGTTGAGATGAGAGCGAGGGGAGACGACCAAACAGCAGTTAAACAATCAAGAGGCACAGCCCGGGCAGTGGCGAAGGAGGGCTGCTCTTTTACCAAGTCTTTTTATAGTGGACTCAAAGCAACTCCATCAAAGTCCAGATCTGAGCAGGGAGCTGAGAGGCCATCGACTTAAGACCCAACTTACAGCTTTCATGGGCTCTTTAAAATGGATGTCGGGGCGGGGGTCTGTGCGGGGGTGGTAAAGAAACCCTGAGAAATAACGGTGGGGGTGGAGGGGTTGATTGGCGTATCTAGCACGAGAGAGCCCATCTTGAAGCCAAAAGAGCCATGTTAGCGGGCGTGAGGGAGAGGGGCCGGTCCACACCATTATTCAACCCATGGCAGCCCTCTGTGCCAGCAGAGCTTGCCACCATCAACACTGCCCTGTTGCAGCCTCATTAAGCAGAAGTCACTTTGCTTAATGCTTAAACAGCGAGGGCAGCCCTCAATGTGCGACTGGGCAGATAGTCTTACACATGACTATAGATTTGTGTTTGTGCTGACAGAGATTTCTAGATTATGTTAGATGCTCTGTTCTTATCTGTATTTATTAAAAGGTCATTGCCATTGGTTATCTTTCATGCTTTATTTACTAAAATACTATTCAATGCATCTCCATAAGCATCAGTGCACAATATAAACCCTCTCGATTGAATGATTGATTTTCTCTCATCTGTAAATGTTAGACAGGCAAAATCAGGTGGGCGTGTTAGTTTGGCTGAATTCAGCTCACGGTTGAGGCAAAAATCGCCAGTTAGTAGTAGTTATCGTCTGGTTTGTTATATATTATAAGAACAAGCGTAACATGTTTTTCTCCATGTATGCTAAATGTCATTAATTGAGGTGGCATAATATTTTGCCTAAACTTTTAATTAATTATTTTTTTAACAATCTGGACTTTCACAAACCTTGTGTTTTAGGGGAGGAACTTGCCACGTATTTTTTCATTGGGGTTATCCTCGAAATTGACAACGGTAGTAGAAACCTGTGTTTCCACCATGTGGATTTTGGTGGCAGGGACCTTTAATGATAGGGAATGGGAACGAGTATTCTAATATGTGTATCTCATTGTTTCCATTTTCTACAGATTTTTAATATTAAAATGTGTGTGTCACATTTAAGTCATATTTACATTTGTTTTGCTGTACCATTCCTATTTATAATATAAACTACACTCTACGTGTATATACTGCAGGTAGCACTATGTCTGCTCAGACTAGCTCACCACAGGACGCAGACTTGGTCTCCACCAGCTTCACCCTCCGCGTCTCATTGCGAATCCTGTCATCAGTCTTATCCACCAAGTGAGAGAGGTCGTCAATGATTTCTGAGAGAGAAAGAGAGAGAGAGAGAAAGAGAAAGAGAAAATCAGTTTCAATATATCAATAGTTGGTTGGCAGGCACACATCAAGACAATTATCAGCCATTTCCTCAACAGCTCGCTGAATGTATAAATATATACCCCTTGTCTTTTCATTGTATAAAAGACCTCCCAAAAAGTGCAAATAAAAATGGAGAAGTTGCTTCCCCTGAAAGGAAATTACATCAGCAAACAACAGGATCAAAAAAAGCATCAGCCGGCCACACAAGAGATATGCGCTGTGCTGAGGGAGGGCACTAGGCCTCTGGAAGCACTCATCTCCTTTTCAGATGGTTTCACTGCTTCCTCAATTGATTCTGGATCTAATCAGCGCTTATAAGTTTTTTCATAATGGCCGCCAAGAATCAGGCCGGGACACTGGGGAGGGGAAGTCCTTCATTGTGACTAAGAGAGAGCGAGAGCAAGAGCAAGAGCAGGAAAAAAAGGGGGTTTAAGAGTGTGTGTGTGTGGGGGTGTGTGTGTGGTGTAATGCTGGGAACTTCATTTGGACGTCATTGTGTGTAGCCGATGTGTCGACAGGACAACTCCAAAACAGATAACCGCTAAGATCGTTCCAGATAGGGGGTTGAGGCTTGGCATCCAAACCACATGACTTATTTCAACTCTCATTAGCTAGCCTGTGTTGGACGTTGGTAGATGTAACCTCATCATGAATCACAGTGAAACCCGAGACAGATTAAAGCATTGATGGGCTTCAATGGGTGATAATCTTTCAAATATAATATGACAAAGAGCCAACAGAGGCCCATTTAAAAAGGGCGCACTCAAAAAGCAAAGAAAGTATGTGTGTGTTAGAAAGTATGTGTGTTAGAAAGTATGTGTGTGTAAGGGGAGCATGTGGAGAAATGTTTCAAGTTCCCTGCAAGTTAAGGCAATTGAAGACTTTCCCAACACCCACCCAATATGACATACACTACAAGAAATATACAAAAGAGTAGAAACTGTCAAAACAGCATGGCTCATTACTTTTGTTATGTATTAGGGTTGTTGTTATACATTACGAAACAGAACTTAAATTGAGCGTTTAGTCTTTGTCGTTTGTGTGTCTGTCGATCTATAAGCTTGGTGGCGCAGTTGTTGATCGGTCCTGTCCAGCAACCTTCAAGAATAATAAAAAAGAGGCATGGCAGCCACCGAAAAGAAAAAAGGAAAAAAGGTTGGAGGGTGAGTTAGGGGCGAGTCGGGCGTCACATAGAACCAGCAGAAGAGAAGAAGAAATGGGGGTTTTGGTATCAAAAATTGATAAATGAATGTTTAACAGGTACAGGAAGCAACAGCCGTCACGGACCAAGTGCAATTTAAACAACCAACCCTTCTGAAACAAAAGCAACCCTTCTGTTTAGGGAGGGAAAGGCCTTTCACTGGCCAATGCCGTGACCAGAGGAATCTTCAGGGATGTTTGCAAAATCCTTTCATCACAATTTGAGACTTTTTTTTTCTTGAAACAAGCGGCAGACGGCAGATCGGTATATTCCCATAGCTCGTTGTCCCGAGGTCATCCCTGGCATTTGTCTTGTTCTGTTTCCTCCCAAGAACAGGTTGCTGCCTGGGGAGTCTGATGAGAAAACACGTCTCTGAACGCCAGCCCATCAGCGGACTGACAGCAGGGCCGGCTCTGTGCTGACATGCGGCTGATTAAGCTGTGTGGATAATTGGAGGCAGGGAGAGGAAGTAGTGTCAGGGGGCTCGGAGGGGAGAGTGGTACGGGAGGGGGGGCAGATTGGAGCCGTGAGGGTATGTTCGTATGCTCGCATGTCTCCCGAGACGTCCACAACATCATCAGCATCACCGCCATCATCAGGCAACAATTTTACGGAGGAAGCAAGTCTTCGGTTTACCGGCAGGGCAAAGGGGGGGCGGAGACAACGGTCTTTACGGCAGGATGTCTGGGATCCACCAGGGTGCTGGATCCTTCCTGGCCCTGAGATAACGCGCCGTGTCATCAATGAACCCCGCAGCGAACCCAAAAGCAGACGCGTTAAGAAAGACGCGTATGTTTCCTGACACTAGGACCGATGAGTCATCGCTTCACCTCCACCGCTTACGTGCTAACTGTTTTTCACACTCAAAACAAGCACTCGCTTCCCCCGGCGCCCACTGCTGCTAGCTAACAAGACATGGCGCTAACGTCATAATTTCCAATTTCCTATTGTTACCCTTTGCTGCCATGTGAGACAGCTGCTGGCCTCGGCTTGAAATCAGTCTGTCATCCACATCACAATGCCGGCCCTGTTTCGGGCTAGCGTTGTTTATTTAAAATGCTATTACACTGGATACACCGCCGAAACAGCGACGTGGGAGAAGGCGCATGCACACACGTGCGCACGCACACACACACAAACTGAGAGTCACACACTGATCGCATTTGTTCTGCTTGCCATTGGCCTTACGCTGCCCTGCAACTGACAAGCAAGACACTTGAGGAAAGATTAATCCATCACTATTTCACAACGGACGGTTTCGAAATCTTGAGCAGGTGTCTTGATTAAAAACAAAAGTGTGGTGTTCTGTGTGTGTGTGTGTGTGTGTGTGTGCGAGGGCAAGCATTGCCTGGCCCAATCGAAGACACAAAGTGAATATACATCAGGACTCTTAATATGCCAAGCTACTCCTTGGTGTTTATGCTTAAAGGGTAAGTAAACCCCAGCCACGACCCCTGTTTGTGAAGCCCTGGCGGAAGCGACTAACATGTAGTTCCTCTAACGGCCTATAGGTGGTTTGCGGTGGTTGGATGCAGAAAGACCTGTCTCACTATTCTAAGTCAACGGGAAAAATGTGATTTCATTCCCATAATACAAAGCCAATAAATGTTTTCTCTTCGTTCGGTTGGGATGTCAGTGGCTACTTCATCTCCATATTATGTTTTTTGAGAGGTCCCGTTTGACAGTTTTATTTCATTAAAAAGTTATCAGGGCTTGAATATTAACAAGTTTTGGCCAAAGACTACTGGCCATTCCAGGTGGCCATTCCATTCCCACCCTTAAGGTGCCCAATATGGCAAAATGTGCCACAAATCTCAAACAACGGCACCGTCCATAGGAGGCATCTGAAGTTCTCTGGCTAAAGCAGGGGTTTACTTCCCCTTTAAAAAGGAAACGACAGCACCAGTTGCGGTTTGCGTAGGTCGTTTACCGTTTGCAGCAAATAAAACACAATTAAAAAGAAGGGAGTGTCCGGTGGAGTTGAGGGGTGGCCCAGGCAGCATTTGATTGGCAGGTGAGAAGGCAGCGCCACGGCAATTAACAAGCATGTGACGAATGACGCAGCAGGACAGTAGACCTTTGGTAAACAGGCACTTCCTGGACACGCTCAGTACAAATCAACCACCATTTATTGTGGACTGAAAGGAAAACACTATCAAACAATAAACCTGGAACCACGCATTGGACACGTGGAGAGACCAGATGTTACCTCTGTACCCGTCTAAGCCGTGTTAAACCGTGTCCATTACAACATATTTAATACCTGTAAATGACACCCTCCATATAAACAACATGTTGACGACCAGCACTTCTCCCTAGAAGAAAAGTGAACACTGTACTGCTCCTCTTATTATGACGGGCCAACCTTTTACGGAGAACAGTTTTGCTTTGTGCAATTGCTGGTCGGACCGGAGAGCACAGCGACCAATAGGATACAGATGTTGCCTTCCTTGTGACATCACCTGCCGACTCTCCAGTCTGCAACGCAACAACGCCATTTCCCAGCTCCACACATTAAAGCTGCGGGTGCAACCAGCCTACAGCGGACAGTGGTTCATTTTACATCCAGCGACTGGCACCAGTACGAAACAGTTTGGGTTCAGGCCAGTGCCTCAAGTAGAGAGAGTCACTTGAAGGTGTGTGCGGTCTTCGGGAAGACCAGTAAGCCTGCGGGAGCCCCAATGTAACAGGGAGGGTAACGGTCTTTTAGTGTGCGTACGCATATGTTCCATTTAAAGATAAAGTGAATAGGAAAACATGGCTGGCAGTATCCCTGGTCTTGCTTTGGATTGACTTGAATTCCCTCATTTGACTGCAATATGCATCATTCGAACATAACTTGACCTAAATAAATACCGCATGTATCGGGTATCTAAAACATTTTGGTTTATTTAGCTGCAGCAGCGTAATAAATATGTGCCTTGAATTTGTGATGCATTTGCAGCCCTAATATTTTGCTACAAATAGTTTGTTGTTTGTTTTCTGCTTGTAGCATACCAACTACTTAACTTTACTAAACACATCTGTTGTAGCCATATCTGGTTACCTGATAATTACATCATCTTAAAATTAGGACGTGACCCATTCGAACTGTAAAAAAGAGCATATACTCAAGAATGGTCAATCTCCAGGAACAGCCGAATCCACAATCGAGAACCGGACTGTACCGCTGGGCCCCCCAGACCCAGGAAGGCACTCAGGGAACAAGGTCAGAGGAAGAAATGTACGGGACAACGTGCAGACATAGATTATATGTTGCTCATTAAAACTTGGATTACAGAATTCATCCAATACTGCGAGTGTGCTTGTGTGTACGTGACACGTACGCGCGTGTGTGTGTGTGTGTGTGGTTAACTATCGATATCCTTTCTTCTACACATCCCATTAGAGACCACACGGCATAGAGCACCAGTATGGGAGCCAGACATGATATCACACAGCATTAGAGCGGAGCAGTACAGCGAATACATGGCTCAGATGCAGAGCACTGGAATGCAGAGGCGTTCGGTCGCATGGTTTAAATTCTAATTCCTAAATTGCTCCGCCCTGCACTTGCATCCGCTACAAACCACCAGAAAAGCTGCTGACTCATGCACACACAGGGCCACGGCGGCGCTGGCGGTTTGGGGTTGTGTTTGTGTGGATACTCCGAGTGTTTGTGTGACTTTCCGTATGCTTTTATGCGCCAGAGGGTGTCTGTCTAACGCTTTCGTGTGTGTCTGTGCACGTGTGAGTGTGTGTGTGTTTACGCGTGTGTGTGTGTGTGTATGCGCGAGTGCCCGTGTGTGCATAAGCATGTGTGTGTGTGTGCATTAGGATGTTTGTGTATATGCGTTTGTATGTGTAGCAGTATGAAAAGTGACACTTAAGCGCTGCTGCAGGATATGCTGTGTTATTCTGCTGTAGTATTAAGTGTGTATGCTATTCTGCTGCCGTATTAACTGTGTATGTTATTCTGCTGTAGTATTAACTGTATATTATCCTGCTGTAGTATTTAGTCTGTATGTTATTATGCTGTAGTATTAACTCTGTTATTCTGCTGCAGTATTAACTGTGTATGTTATTCTGCTGTAGCATTAACTCTGTTTGTTATAGGGGAAATAGGTCCATAGGAGAAAAATAAGCCCCATTTTATTTGCATTTCTTTAACCAATCACAATCGTCTTGGGCGGCGCTGAGCCCAGGATGCAGCAACGGTGGCCGATGGCTGAAGGGGGCCTGCCATTGGGGCGACTCCTACAGATGCCCAATGGCAGGCTTGGGCGGGCTTATACCAACAAACTACATCCGGTAAGCCACTGTAGTATTAACTCTGCATGTTATTCTGCTACAGTATTAACTCTGTATGTTATTGGTAATGCTGTACATTTGTTGCAATGGTCACAAAGGGGTCGTAAAACAACATACACCTCTGGCAGATATTGGTGCCATCGTGGTCAGCATGTGGTGTACGGATGCAGGCTGTTCTGGCTCTGGTACCTGTGCAGCGTTCACATATTTGTGCAAAACGCTTGACACAGGCACGAACTGAGACCAAATGTATTTAGATTGTTTAGATATTTAGATTCAACCTTATTGTCTGAGTACAAGTACTGAGACAACGAAAGGCAGTTTAGCATCTAACCAGAAGTGCAAAAAAAAGCACATGTATACAGGTAATATATACAATGAGGGGTAGATATCAATACACCAAGATATATACAGTATGAACAGTGTGAAGTGAATACCCTGGGAAATATACAGTATGAGCATGTGCAGCAGTAGGCAGTGCAGGTATAAGCATAAGTATAACATATATAGTGCAGGTGTAAGTACAATATAATTCCACTAGTAGACAGACAGAATAAACAGCTATGAGGTATGATACGAATACGGACAGTAGTATAGATATGAATACACTATAAGTCAGATATATACAGTATGGACAGTAGTATAAATATGTATTGGTATGCGACAGCATAAATAGTGCAGGGAAGTATGACATATAGTGGATGAGTTAATATACTCAAAAGACAATAATTAAAAACTTGCACAGTTGTTTTTATCCAAAATCATATAATTATGCTGTAGTATTAACTGTATTATTCTGCTGTGGTATATATATGTATATATGTATACTATAAACTCAGTGTGTAATATTAACTATGTGTTATTCTAGGGCCCTTTCCCACCCGGGGTACCAAGTGAAGCAGAAAAAGATTGTTTTCTCTCACTGACACAAAGATAATCCAACTTTGAGAGGCTAATTGCACTTGTTCGGAGAGAAGGAGAATCAGATACAGAGTTGCAGAGAGAGACAGACACAGAGACAGAGACAGAGAGAGCGAGAGAGAGAGCGAGCGGGAGAGCGAGAGAGAGAGACAGAGACAGAGAGCGAGAGAGAGAGCGAGCGGGAGAGAGAGAGAGAGAGAGAGAGAGAGAGAGAGAGAGAGAGAGAGAGAGAGAGCGGTGTCCCCAGTGGCACTGCAGGGGGGGTGGGCTGCCCACAACTGTTACCAATTGGCACTGGTCTGACTGTGTATAGAGGCGAGCAGTAAGTTGCCAACCAAAATACACACACACACACACACACACACACACACACACACACACACACACACACACACACACACACACACACAC
>JAOPJH010000097.1:2649109-2659539 GCA_027122575.1 Merluccius polylepis
AGAGAGAGAGAGAGAGAGAGAGAGAGAGAGAGAGAGAGAGAGAGAGAGACAGAGAGAGAGAGAGAGAGAGAGAGAGAAGGAAGAGTAAGAGAAGATCAACAATGATAAATAGTTTAAGACAAGGAAAGAGTTTGTACCGATTCACCCGTAAGATGCTGGTGATTGGCGGAACGAGGGGCTGATTAGCTTAAACTGAAGTTAAGGAGGAGGGACAGTCAGCTTATCACCATCGCTGCACGATGTTCTGTGCAGTACTTGAATAGATTGCATTTAAATGTGAGTTGTTGTTGTTGTTTTTTTTTAGCTTAAATTGCCCCGGGACAGCTTGGTCCTTTCATAAAAGGTGCTGACTCAGGGTCATTTAAGCCGAGGTGCCAGGGGAATATTACACAGCGAGATAAGAAATATGATTCTGGAACCAATGATTGTTTCCAACATTCACATTTGTACTTGAGCCATTTCGTGTTGGCGTGAACCAACTGTTTAGGTGCCAGGCTGATGCGGTCTATTCTCATTAAAAACCTAATTATGAAACCCATTCCATTTGTATGTTGTCAAAACAGCCAGTGTTTAGTCTGTCATCATGGTCAAATTCACCAACAATTTACCAGACTAAGATCATCAATGTAGTTATTAATGTGCCAGCAGTCATCGTGTTTAAAACCGATTATATCATTTGTGGCACGGGAAGGAGAAGTCTGTTGCAGAATGAGGAATGTGACTTACATGTGTTTTCAACATTGCTAATGCCTCTGCTTCTGTTCGCCTTGTTGAACAGGTAGCCACAGTTGACATAATAACCACACAGCTTTTCTCCCGGTCGTGTTCGGCTTCTTTACGTAAGGGTTTTTCCTACTAATAACTTTGAAATGTGTGTCAAAGCTGTGATTCACCACACAGGACAAGACACCAGCTTGACACCGCGAAAAATACCCTGAACTCCCCAACACATGCGTCACAGACTCCATGAAACGGATTCGGAAAGAACTTCGCTGCCATTTTCACATGACATTCAAAAACATTAAAACTCAATTTTGAAAAAAAACGTTTTGCATTAAAAAGTATTAGTATTCAACAAAAAAATGCTATTATTATCGTCTTGCATATTACACGTCACTGTATATTATATTATTTTATTATTTACGTCAACATTTATGCTCTATGATGGGAACAAGGTCTTCTCACTAAATGCACAAAAAAGAAATTGCCATATTCCTGGAATTACATTTCCCGGCACGCAGAATCTGTTGAATGGAGAATAGCAAAAGCTATGAAAATGTTGTACAACTTGTGATGTCTCACAGTCAGGCCAAAATGCCTTAATGCAATGTGTTCGGCAGTCAAGAAATGCGCTACACCGGCAATGACTGCATCCCAGAGCAGGCCTGATGTTCCTACCATATGGGGACCCCTTAATCATTGCCAGGTATGACCACTTTCTCTCCATTGTCACTAAATAACATTTCTGAAAGTGTGACGGGGGAATGACCCGCTGGCCTCCAGCCACCCAGTCGGCGAGGCAGCATAAGGAAACATTTAGGCGATCATTGTTGTGCATGGCCGTCTTCGCAGGAACCTACCACAGACGAGGAGAGTCCGCCGAGACTCACATGTTCAGCGTCTCAAGACTTTCACATCCAACACCCCTTGCTGAGTTAAGGGCAACCCTTCACAAAAAGCGTTATCGACAGCGAAAAAGAAAAGGCAACTTCATAATCTGCAATCTGTCCTGGAAACCACGGCAACATGTGTCCTCTGTTTGGCACAGTAACCCAGATGGCGGCGCTCATTGGCGCTACAAGAGTTCTCTCCCAAAACGACCCGATTTGTTCATGCTCTTTTACTTTAGACGTGTGTACACACAAAAAAAGTAAAAGTTACATTTAAGACAACTAAGCAATCCAGACGTTGAACCAAGCCTTCCTTGGGAGGAGGGTGGTGAGGGGACCTTGGTAGGAAGTGATTGATGAAACCACCTTCACATGGTTTTGTTTAGAGCCTGAACATGCTAATTTCTTGGCGGTGCCGACACAGGACCATTCATCACTGGCCAGTCACCAGCGGTGACCCGAGTCGCTCGTGTCATTGTTAGACCCCCCCACTCCCCACCCCCCCTCCTCCAGTCTTCTTCACGACTTGGCCTGCGTGACAACTATCCAGGTTGCAGACAAAGATGGATGCCGGGATAGATAGATGGGGAGTGTGGGGGTGAGAATGAGAGCTCATGATTGATGGCTCCGCTTTGGAGGGATGTGGGGCCACAGAGAGTAGGCACCGCGCGACGAGAGCAATCCCCTCCCTTTCACTCATCTTATTGTCATTCCAGCATGGGGCTACTACCGCTACCAGAGGCTAGCTGCAGATCCACAGAGCTGTACCCCATAGAGCCGGCACATCTACTCAGGGCAGGGGCGGTTCCCCAACACCCCTTTCCTGTTAAGGTGTGGAGTAAGAAAAAAGAAAGTATATTTTATAGGATCCCGTTTCTATTACAATTTATATGTAGTAAATACAATCAGCGGGTTAGATTATACATGGAGGGCTGGTGCTAGTTTACACAAGCCTGTCGGAAATCAGTCCGTCGGCCAGCGCCGTTGCCCGCCTGACCCAAGAAGCAGTTCATCTGAGCAGTCGGGTTTCGGTCTGAATCACAACTTGGAAAAGTCAAAGCCACTCAATCTTACCTGCGTGCCTTTTGAGAGCGGTTAGAACATGTTAACATTATCACCATCACTGAACTGTGAACACCTGATTCCCTCCCAGGAAGTAACCAAATATGGGCACAGTGAGTGCACTGCATGGTGCACGCAGGTTCTCGTCGGGCTCAACACACAAGGGACACATGAGCCCCACAAATTGAAGTCTGCTGCTGAAACAGCCATTAGCTACTAGAATAGTAAAACACAAAAGAATCAACTTAATCAGTGGTACTGTATGCTAATTAAACACTTGTTCCCTGTGTATAACAAAGTAACAAAGAGCCAACTAACATAACTACAGGGCCTATTTCACTACAAAATGTAGGCTCGTACAGGAGGTATCATTATTCATATCGTTGTTTTTCAACAATTAATTTATAGAAAAAAAAGTAGAGCGGCAAGCATAGCATGTGTCTAACCTAAACGCACACGCATTATTTATAGTTCTCAATAAATCACAAAGTCACGCAAGACGATGCTCTTGTTCACGGCTCATTGCAACGCTGACATTCCTCTGATGACAACACTCTTATGGACATCACATCTCAACACATGTCCACGCCCTCTGGAAAACGCTACGCACTACCGCCCACCCTCGCTACCAAGCGGAGCGAATCAAACAAACAATAAATCAATCTTCGGTCGCTCGCCACACTCCGCCTTGCTCCGCGAGTGCCATCATTACCGGGGTTTATTTGCCTACCGGGAAGTCTCTAAAAACCGAGCACTGTGTTGAGGGTAGTTGCTGATGTCACTGTCCTCCGGCGGTGAGACCCCCCCCTTCTCTCCGCACACCAGTTTATTTGGATGTATTTGTGGTGTGTGTGTGTGCGTGCGTGCGTGGTGGGGGGGGGGGGGGGGGGGGGGGGGGGCCCGCACAAGCTCTGCACAAGAGGGGAATCAAGGATCTAATTATTAGCTAGAAATCAAAGAGTCCATTACACAGTCAGCGCCTGGCTTTATTTCCCTGGCCTGGTGGGTGATCTAGCAAGAGAAACGACCCTTGGTTTACCTGATGATTAACCAAGACGAGGGAGGCAGAGTTACTAAGTGGCTAAAGAGCCTGCCTCACCTACAAGACGTTCAAGAGGACTGGATGGTGTAACATCGTGTGTGTCCAAGTCAGAAGTGTTTTCAATTAAAACAACTCCTGATTGAGAACGGAGCTCATCTCCCTTCAGGGTATAAAAGCAACAAACCTGAAATTGAATACATCTTACTAGCATGTTGGACCATTTGAGACTACGTTTGATTTCCAGCGAATTGTACGAAGGAAAAAAAAAAAAAAAGTATCCATTACAATCTCCAAGTACAAGAAGTTATTATGCAGAGAAAACAAAAGGCCTGGCAATGGAAAAAAAGAACGACACGTGTGAACATCAGCTAGCGCTGCCAGAGGTCTTAGGTCTGTCCATGAATTATCTCTGAAGGCTGGGAGAGGAGATACAAAAGAAACGGAAGGTTTGTGTGTGGTGAACTCTGAAGGCCAAGGTTAGCTAAGCTGGAAACTCGTGTTGCCGAAATAATATCAAGCAGCATGAGAGTGGATGGAAAATAGATGAACTCATCATCCATGCATTTGATTGGCCTGACTCCATTACGCCCCGGTCTTAAGAATCTAACTAGACGCTGGAGATAGGCAGACACAGAGACTTTTAAAAATGGATTTCCAGAGGGTGCGTGTCTGTACATACACTTTTTTTTATTTTTTATGATTGTCACTCATAACCGCAAGCCACTGACATACTGTAGGCTGATGTCATCTTTCAAGGCCCCAATCTGAGAAACATCAACACTAATGAAGTCAAACAATGTGAAGCTTAGAGGGGGGAAACTTCTGTGAAGTTTTCAGCTTTATTTAGTGGGCACTGGGACATTTTCTGCTACACTGAATTTGGAGATGGAAACAAGACCGCTCTTTGGTCACATAATCCTAAAAATATGACTATAAGTAATGATAGCCCAGCTTAGAAAAAATGTAACAGCTCGACCGTGGTGATTGACGTTTTGCTGTTTATTTTGAATTGGCCAGTAAGATGCAAGTGAGAATATCTGCCCCGAGCAATTTATACATTTTATACGGCAGATTTCTGAATCAAACGAATATCACAAGTTGTATCTTATTTTCCATAGAACAGTCTTTTTTTTGCATCAGTCTAGGCCTGGTGGGGAGTGTCTGGGGGCTTTGGGTTCAACACTAACCCTGAGCGCAGGGTCATGGGTCTCGCTTGACCTGGCCGTGGATTGTTACCTGAAAAGGAAACGACTACAACCTCCCCTCACGCGGGTCACGAGCTGTGTCTGAGAAGACAAACTATGAAGAGCTTAGTCTATTTATAGGGAAACCCACGGCTACAGCACAGTAATCATGAGAAGAAGAAAAAAAAACAAGCTCTAAATGTCTGAAAGACATCGTCATCGGCAAGGTCACATGCCAATTTTTCAGGAGCAATGAGTGGAGCCTGGCTTTTTACCCCAGCTTCAAAACTTGAATCCATTTCCCCCTGCCCCTTCGAAAGCATTAAACTATCCTGTTACTTTTTACCTTGTCGATTTTGTCATTTAATACAGGCAAGAAATGCAGCACCTACAAAATTGTCCAAAGCAATGACACAGGTAATATAAGTACAAGTACAAATCTGATGGAAAAACATCCAAATGGCTTGTTATCGTTTTTTTCCATTGCAAACAATCTTCATAGCCGTAGACTAAATGTAGACTGCTTAGTATTTTCAGTGGATTCATAATGGCAGAAGTTTTACTTTCTGCACAAGGAATTGTTCACTTATACAATTCAAGATACACAAATAATTTGTTTATGATTCTTACAGGCAGATTTTTATGTAATTAATAAATCCAAAAATCTAATCCTCAGTGGTACTGATGGCTGCAATATTTGTGCCGTAAACATGTACAAAAAAATAAAAAAAATAAAGAATATCACATTTTTGGCAATGCCAGTTAGTGATTAACAATCAATGTTTATCAATAGATGTTGCAATATATGTTAATTTGGTTAAGTTTCAACATGATGGTCATCTTTCCCTATGTGCAATATGTTAACCATTCACTATTTTTACATCAAAGCAACTCTGTTGTGGCTGTAGTTGAGCTGATGATATTTCAATATGGTTGTGATTATTCTACCTATGCTTTAAACTTGCGTTAAAATGTGTGAAGTACGAAACAGTGAAGCACAAAAGTCTGCAAAATCCAAAACTCCCAGCCAGATGTTTAAACAAAACGTTGGAAGTTATACAGAGATGTTAATGGTATTGATATGGAGCACCAGTATGCACATTTATAGTTTTAGGTTGTGCTTAGCTACAAAGCACTCAGTAAGCTTGTATAAATCTAATCCCAGATCTTAAATCTGTTAATAGAAAAGTTCAAATGAAATCTTAAAACTAAAGAGCAAGCTTTCATAATGTATTTCTTAAATGTTGACAGTTTTACTCCAACTCTTTCCTATACTTGGTGGAGATATAATGACTGAGACCACTCACACCTCTGAGATGCACTTAAACTGTGACTTTAAGCAGGGTTTGTATTAAACTCCATACAAAGGCCTAGGAGAACCCGGGGATCCACTGCAGCTCCTACCATACCATCAGATCAATCAGACACTCAGATGAGTTCTCCATGGAAGAAGGAGTAGAAGACTTGCAAAAGAGAAGTTCAACCGAAGGGATGAAAAAGGGAAAGAATCAGAGGTAGAGAAGCACGGCAGAGGGCCAGAGCGTCGTGGGCCCGTGATTCATTGCCAGGTGTCAACGGGCCTCATTCACCTCAAGCCTGGCTGTAAATTTCGAAAGAGATCCGGCAGAGGCTGTGACATTCGGGGATAGTTCCACAATGAAATTCCCATGACACTTGCTCCATCACGTCTGCTCTTCGGCCCCAGGGACCAACTTCTCAGAGGACATCCAAAGTATTCGGAGAGATGAATAATACACGGCATATAACGCGTTACGATATGGTCATTTACTGTGATTGTTTTTTTAGAATGCGAGTGGAATGGTGTAATGGCTCTTAAACGATTTTGCACGGTTTCAGTTTCAACACATGGAGCCTGTACACTCAATACATACTCTGGCCAAAGGAGACGTACAGAAACCCAGGTTTCCCATCAATGTCAGGTGCACTGTAAGGGGACATGGAGCTTATCTGTTAGCGGCTGAAATATTTGCCTTGTGGTTTCAGCAAAGCGGATCCGATTCTCCGTTGCAGTGTGGCGATCGACTGTTCACTTTCATGTTATTGGAAACACTGACGCAGAGTGTTAGAGCATTGAGACGATAAAGCAGTTGTAGTTCAATAGGGAAATAGGAGAGCACACTAAAACAACACCCTCAGCCTCTCCCTCTCTCCCTTTTTCCAACCCTCTCTTGACACACAGTTACTCTCACACAGACAAATCGGTGTTATGAAAAATCAACAAAACATCTGCCATTCCTTCCCAGCAGAAGGAAGCTCTTTGTTTCCACTCCAAGGTCAATTGATTATACAACTACTTCTTCTTCTTCTTCTACATTTGTTTGGGCACATCTGCTCAGAAAGGATATTACAGGATATTGCAACGCCTTCGCTCCCAGGTCAAGACTAGGGGAAATACAGTGTGAGTCACAGCTGTCTGTGCTGTAGGTGTCTGACAAAACTCCAGATGGATGATTGATTTTCAGATTGACCTTTTGAATTCATCCCATTTCAATGGAGATTTCACAGGTCCTTAAAAATTCAACATAATAATAATAAAACTAAACAAAAAAGACCCACCAGTAATGACTCCGTTGGGAGTTACTGTAGACCTACATCCGAGACCTTTGCCCTTCCCTCTCCAGATGCAGGACCTCAGCTGTACAGAGTCTGGCTTTCCGATGCTTCGCTTCACAGGAAACGCCGCTGGTTTCACTACTTTGATTTCCATCTGGCCACAGGGCTAGAAAAGAAAAGCAGCATTCGGCCAGATAGCCAATCACTGCCCAGGACATCCCATAATGGCCAAGAACAGCAAGCAGGAACAAGGGGGACTCTCTGACCATAACCACCTAGCCTCAAGAGTAATGCTTGGTGTTCTCACGCTACACACAAAGAGAAGTGTCTAAGATATCTATTTGTAATTAGAGATAGCAGTATAATCGGTATTATTCCACCCACTGAGTCTTGCCACGTTCACCTGAAAACACATTTAAAAAGTACTCATGGTGAAGGATATTGTCAAGAAAGGGAGTTCAACCCCCGACTGAAACAGTCCTGGATTTCGGTCCCCACTGTCCACAGCCTTCCTGTACAAACCACTAAGCAAGATGCTAAGCTACGCCATTTTCCCAAATTCCCTGCGTCTCCTAAACAGTAGATGTACAGGAACACCTGTGTCATGGCATTCGGTGTTCAGGTATTTGTAGCTTCAAAGGAAATCGGAACGCAACAAAGCGAACAGATTGAACTCCCACAGGGTGGGCATGTGTGTTACCCCGTCGTGTTTTCCAACACTGCAGCAAAAATTCCACGCGTTCCAAAAAAATGTGTCTGACAACGTACATGTGTATTCGTCTTATTGAAATACGCAGCTGCTCTCCGTTTTACACACCGCATCAAATGGGCTCAAGTGAATGGAACTCAGCAACTCTTTACCCACCAACTCTACGTGTGTGTGTGTGTGTGTGAGAGAGACGCGGTAATCCTATCGACGTGTAGACAACGACTTAGCACATAAACCACTCTCCCTACGCCGCCACCATGCTAGGATAGCCGCTATAAATTACTTGAAAGAGGAGCGGGTGTGGAGCGGGTGACAGCTGAAACTCCTAGAGCGCGAGGACAGTGGAACGCGGAGCCGCGACATGTCACCAGCAAACGTCAGCCGCGGCGCGCACTCCCATCAGCCATCTTTGTGATACCCAGACCTTGGCCTATTGATCGTTTAGAGTCTCCTGGTAGTGACCCATTAAAGTATCTCATTGTGGTGTCGCTGGGGGGGGTTGGTCGGCCATATGGTTACAGTATTATGTTGTGGTCGTTGGGGTGTTTTACGCGACGGTCGGTGGTGCGGGGGTGCTGGTGGGGGTCACCCACTCCCAGCCCCTCGCCGTTCTCACCCGCCGGCTACAGCACTGCACTGCGTACCACACACTCACACAGGTACACACACACACACACACACACACAGGTACACACAGGTACACACACACACACATGCACACACACACACATGCACACACACACACACATAGTGAGTGTAAGGCCCTAAAGGCGCCACACGGCGTTACACTACAAGTTATACTGAGTGTCCGGGAGCATAACCCTCAGCCTCGACGCCGCCTCGCCGGGGCCCAGCGCTAGGCTAGGCTAGGCTAGTGTAGACTGCAGTCTGCTGGAGCGCCGGGGCCCAGCGCTAGGCTAGGCTAGGCTAGTGTAGACTGCAGTCTGCTGGAGCGCCAGGAGCCCAGCGCTAGGCTAGGCTAGTGTAGACTGCAGTCTGCTGGAGCGCCGGGGCCCAGTGCTAGGCTAGGCTAATGGAGACTAGCCTAGCCTAGCCGAGATCAATAAAAAAATCCTGAAATCAGCTCCAAAGTGATCAGCCAGTCAGCGTAGGAAAGATAACGCGTGGGGGGGCCAAGAGTTTGTTTAGCGTTTGGTTTTGAAACCCCAGCGGTGGCGGCGGCGGCGGCGGCGGCGGCGGCGGCGGCGGGGGTACTTTGTATTAACGGTGGCGGTGTTATTAATCTCTGCGGTTCCAGATAGAGAATAAGAGTCTTCGATAGTCGAGGATGTTATCACTTTCAACAGAAGGACTTAAAGAATGCATCCGAGTGTCCGGGAGACGAGAGGTTCGGCGTCGGTTCTGGGAACGCCGGTCGGTCTTCAAAGCCGGACGGGCTTCAGGGAGCGGCTGGGACGCGGCGTCGGCCTTCATGTGCTTCCCTCATTAGGACTCTGCTCTGAGGAGGAAGACTGGGAGAAGAAGCAGCGAACCATCGGTCCGTTTGAAACAGAACGTCGATATATTATTCAGACAGCCTGAATTAAAGATGGCCGATGCAGGAACCGCTCGGTTCTGTCCGCGTCACCAGCGAGCCGAAGTCCAGCATCCTGGATAAAAGTAAATAAGTACATTTTGGGGCAACTGCGCTCGGCTAATACGTCGATATTACACTTTGAACATTTTCGCCGTTTTGAACGGCTGCCATGAAATTAACAAGGCGCTGAGTGAGCTGCGCGTCGCTACGCTACCCCCGCGTCGCTACGCTACCCCCGCGTCGCTACGCTACCCCCACGTCGCTACGCTACCCCCGCGTCGCTACGCTACCCCCGCGTCGCTACGCTACCCCCGCGCCACGGAGCTGAAATCACGCCAGACTGTTTATTTATAATTAAGCCATTTATAATGTTGTCAATGAAATCCAATTAGCGGCGAAGGCGGCGGACGAATGGCGGCGGCGATGGGGGGTACGCTGAAAGGAGAGGCAGGAAGTGGGGTTCATGTCGGAGCGCCGGGGGAGACGGAGATATCCAAGACGCTAGCAGGGGAGTGAAGATTGTCCTAGCTTAGCGCCCGCCAGAGAGCGAGGAGCTAGCTTGTACCTTCGCAAAAAAAAAGAAAATGACTTTGAACTGATGAAACGATTCGGCTTCATCCGGAAGATGAAAGGACTTATTCTAATATTATAACTGGGTCATAAGGGGGTTGGGAGGGGGGGGGCCGCTATTCATACCCACGAGGGAGAGGAG
>JAOPJH010000097.1:2676814-2688822 GCA_027122575.1 Merluccius polylepis
CACGGGGGACAGTATATGTTATATGCTTTGCATCTTCTCTATGAGCGCACCAGCACATGACACATGACACATGACAAGACGTTCTTGGAGGTTTTCTGTGTCATAGCCAAACAACAGTTGTGTTTAGATCATAACATGTAACGGTTGTGTGGAGCAATAACATTCGGTACACTTCTCAGAACTCATCATGCATTCTGAATGCTACAACTCAAGCATTTTTTTCAGTAACCCACATAGTGGTTTTCTCAGAGATTGTCACCACTATTTACACTGTGTTGTTTTGTATATTATCTGTGGTCCCCATCGTCGAACTAAACCTTCTAATGAAATGGGTTTTATAGACCATGTGTGAAGGATCAACATTGCAAAGGCTTTTAGAAGGGGCGACATGCACAGTGATATTGAATATGTTTATTTATAGAAAGACACATACAGTAGACACGTACACTTATGTAGTCATTTATGAATTTTCCAGACAAGTAAGATTGAACACAAAGCATTCAATCAATATTGGAGGTATTACAAATTTAAGAACCAACTTTCCAAATATAACCATATACCAGTGTGGATAGCTTTAGGAATCACATAGACATGTATTTGTGTGTTTAGTGTTACAAAAAAAGTGGGGAAATATTCAAACTTGTGTGATGATAGATTACAAATATCAATGTACTCATTTTGTAAATAACTGAATCAATATGTCAGTTGATTTGCACATTTCACCCGCTGCATTTGTGTTCTAATGATAACAGCACCTTAAACTAAGTAATTTAAAGGGGAATTCATTCAGAGACAGAACACCACCATGTTGGATAAAGACGAGCCGGTCGATAAATGCAAGTTTCTATTTACAACACACAAAAACAAAAACACAGAAGCACCCTTACCACCACGTGACACTCACATGATCACCACCTGTATATAAACCCTCCTTCCCAGAGTGTTTGAGCAGTGAGCACTTTGACAGAACACCCTCTATTACGCGCATATACACACACACACACCGACCCACACACACACACACACACACACACACACACCGACCCACACACACACACATGCCTCCATTCCCGGACTCTGAAAGATTAGGATCCATATTCCGAGGACTTTGGCGTTCCCACACTGCGGGACTATGGATTTCGATTCAATAAACGTCACAGCAAACCACGACTTAACTTCTGTTGGAACGCGCAGATCCAGGTCCCACTCCTATTACAGCGCAGAAGACGCCAAAAAATATGGTCTGCACACAGAGACGGAGAAAGATGTGGTCAGGCCACGTTCCAGGTACTCTCACAGTTCCAGTGCTTCCATGAGATCTTTGTTATGTTGTCTGTTTTGCCCACTGGTTCTTATTTTCCGTGTCATATGTACTGGTAGGATTTGTTTTTGGTCATTTCGTCAATTTCAGGACAACTTATTGATTGCAGCCCGCAGGTATTGGTAAAAAGGCAGATGTCCTCTGGTCTACAGTAAAAAAGGTAAACAAGTGTGACGATATGAACTCTGTGATTTCCTTTTAGGTCTTTTTACAGTTACGAGACCTCGGAGAACTTTAATGACGAAAACGTGTACCGGTCCAATGTCGTCTGGCCCAAAGCTGCCACCCTGCTGCAGTCGAAAGGGACCAAAAAGGAGAGGAAGAGTGGGAGCGACGTCACCTCCAAGAAATCCAAGTCCAAATCCGGCAAACACCTCGCATCCAAAGAACAGAATGGTATCCACATCTCTCAAAGATCATAATGCGAAGTACATCTTGTTACGGGAACTACTTCTCCCTTGCAGCACAGAATGTATTTCTTCATCGTTCCACATATGCACCCAATACCCAATGAAAACCACATATTTTGTCTTTTTTTTTTTTTACGAACAGGCAGCCGAGGAAGCCTCAAGTCCGTTTCCATGTTGACGATCTCCGAGTCGGACAACTGGGAGATCAGCTCCAGCGCGGGAATGAAGTACGGCCAGTTTGTGGACTGGGAGAGGATCGACCCCGAGGCGGCCCAGCGCTACCAGCTGCTCCTGAAGAGCGGCCATAGTGAGATGAAGACCATGGGTCGCGAGGGGTTCTGGGCTGCTCCCCACACCCTGCGGGCCAAAGCATACTACCATATCATCCATGGCCTATACTCAAGGTTAGGACGCTGCTCACAGGATAGAAAAAATATCTTTCCACCTATCATAGTCAGCCCAGAACGTCTATAGAGAGAAATGATGAATTAGATAACGGGTTCTTATTAGACCATACTGCTCCGTTCAGTTGATCAAATAACATCTGACCTGTTTCCATCAGGTCTCCAACGCCGGACAAAGACATCTACCAGGACTTGGCCAGGCAGCTCTTTGGGGAACAGAAGATTAGTACCCACCCGTTCCCCGAGTACATGGAGGGGGGGGAAATACCGAGGTACCTGCACTGGAAGTGTACCGGCCAAAGCTATCACTCTTGACTCTATTGGGAGCATGCATGGTCAGTGAAAGGATCATGTAAGCAACCGGTGCGACTCGCCACCTTCAACAACGCGTGTGGCTCGTGTGTGGGGGTATGGGTGATATTTTCCATAAAGAGTGGACTGGAACTACTGGGACTTGCTTTGAGTAGTCTGATGAGCACCTTTTCATTGATCACATGCTCTTGATGGTAGAATACAAACCAGGTTGTGATGCATTTTTTGTGCTATGTGCTTTGTTTCGTACTTTGTATTTTTGTACTTTATTTATACCTTTGGCCGATGCGTTAGGTCGAGTTTCATTTCCTCCTACCTATGCCCTCCCAACCGTCTCACCTTAGCTGTCCATGCGGTGCCAGAAAGGATAGCTAAACCTAGCATTTATGGTGCACTAAGAAACTCGTTCTAGTGACATCCATACTGTTCCAACAGTGATATATGGTTGTTTTACTTTCTATTGACAAATGTTCTTGTGGTGTGTGTCGTTTGGACAAAAGCCTCTGCTAAATGTAAATGTCCTCTTTTCAATCCAGGCATTGTCTCAACGAGGCGGGCCTCAACTCGGTGAAAAAGATCCTGCTCTGCATCAGCAAGTACTTCCCCGAGATGAACTTCTGCCCCATCCTGCCGGCGCTGGTGTCGCTCATCCTCCACTTCAGCAAGGACGAGGCCGAGTGCTTCCACAGCGTCTGCCGGCTCATCACCTACAACGACCCCAACAAGCGCTACGTCGACCAGACCTTCCTCACCTACCGCGCCTCCTGCATGACCTTCGGGGACCTGGCCAACAAGTACTGCCGGGGCATTCGCAAGCTGATCGCCAGCTCCCACCAGAACCTCTTTGAGTTCTACTCGGACTGGATCATGTGGATCTTCGCCGACCTGCCGTTCACCTACGCCATCCGAGTGCTGGACGTCTACCTCCTGGAGGGCTACAAAGTGCTCTACAGGTTAGCGGCGGCGGCGTGATGGTGTGTGTGAGTTGGCTGTATGTGTGTGTTTCTGTCTGTCTGTCTGACTGTCTGTCTGTGCCTATCTACATAGGGTCGCCTTGGCGTTGCTGAGCCTCTACAAAGTGTCGGTGGCGTCGCGGGTGGCCGGCGTGGAGGACTTCAGGAGGGACATGAAGAGCTTCGTGAAGAACGTGGCGCGCCACTGCACGGCCAAGAAGCTCCTGAAGATGGCCTTCGCCATTCAGATGGCCACGCGGCGGGAGCTCAACCTGCTGTTCAACGCCAACAAGGACTCGCTCATGCAAAAAGGCGTCAGCGTCCACCAAAAACGGTGGGTTAAAAGGGAACGAGGGTTTCGTAGTGAAGTAAGTCTCGGACATGGGGTTACGTGTTACCTGGCCTAGACAAACTTCATACAAATGTGAAGTACTGACCAAAGCTAGCCGGTGGAGAATGCACGTGAAGAGATCCACTTACTTCCGGATGTAAAGTACAGGAAGCAAATACAAAAATGTGTAATAATGTAATATCCTTCTACATATTTCCATGTTCTCCATGATAATCCTTGGTTGGAAGGCTTAGATTTGAATACCCTATTCTTACATATTGCAACGGTTTACGGTTTGGTTCTTTCAGACAATTGGTTCAGATGGTGGACTTCAGCACCTTTAGCTCCAACGTCGTGACAGGGACCGAGATGCGGGTGGTCTGGGCCTGGATACCGGAGCGCTTTGCCCTTTTCAGCCCCGTTCAGCTCTTCAGCACGGCCGAACACGGGAGGAGTCTGGCTTCGTGAGTCGATAGCCTCTGTGGAGTTGCATAACAAAGGAGACATGTGCATGTGTTTTCACTGTAAACATGAAGTGTCTCTTGGTTCGGTGGTGGCGGGAGGATCTACTGTAGAAATAAATCATACTTTCTCTTGTTGTTTTGTTGTTCATAAAGTTTCTACTCTCATGTGGAGGGAAACGAGCCGGCTGTTTTGATCCTCAAAACGGTCGATGAAGAGGTGAGTTTCTGATCGACTGAAAAAATGTGATTACTGTTCCCTACTTACTCATTGAACATCGACATTGTCATTGTGATTATAACACCATTTCTCCCTCCGCTCACAGGTCTGTGGTAGCTTCTTGTCAACAGATTTGACGGAAAGAGTAAAGCATGAATCCAACAAAGCGGCCTATTTCGGCACGGGCGAGTGCTTTGTCTTCATGGTGAGCAAAATACCAACCGATGTTTTCGTTATCGACTAAACCGCTTCAGTTCAGTTGAACGCGGAACTTGAACGCTTTGTCCCTCCAGCTCCGGCCTAGCATGGAGCGCTACCAGCGGGCCATGGTCAACATTATGACCCGCAGAGACGCGGGCAACGGTGTCTCCCCCCAGTCGTCTGACGGTGAAAGTTCCCCGAGCTCGGCCGCCTCCGCCGCCGGCCCCGCGCAAACCCTGATGTGTCCCGCGGGCACCCTCCAGGACCCCAGCTACCTCACCGTCCCCTTCACGGCCCCGTCGGACGAGCCCATCACGGCCAAAGAACCCAAGAGACTAAAGGAGCAAGGGGCGTCCATGTTTATAGCGGCCGGCGACGACAGGCTTGTCATTGGTAAGCGTTTTATGTATATAGCGCTTCCTAACTTCTTCTTTTTTTAAAAGACGGATCATATTTAGAGACACGCAAAATAAGACTCACAGACAGAGATGACCTACTACTATGCAAAACAATTGTTGTTGTTTTGTCAACAAAACCTGGACAGCCAGACAGAAAGAGAGAGAGAGAGAGAGACACACACACACTGTAGTCTGTAACCACACTGGTTCTGTTGTGTTGTCAACAACACCTGGAAGAGTGCGGCCTGTACACCGGCGGTGTGGTGGATATGCTGACTGCTTGACAATGATGCGTGTCCATTCCCAGGTGGCGATGGGGGTCATGCACTGTGCATAGACGCAGATCTTGAGAGCGGATACACGGAGACGTGCGACACGTTTCAGAGCACGCCGCTCTGCAGGGGACATTTCAAGATCCAGTCGCTGGAGGTCTGGGGGATCCAGAACTCGATCTCATTCGGTCACATTTAGTTAAGCCCAAGTAACTGTTGGAATTGTATTTGTATATTTGTATTAAGCTATTTGTCGTATTTGTCTATTTGGCATATATCAAGCACTTGAATGAGATGGCATTTGACTCTGAACAGGATTTGATATGATTGTTGGATTTAGATTTTCTGTTCATTTTTTGTTTAGCAAGGGAAAGACACAGCATGTAGCCTAATGTTATTTTAGATATTGTATGTCTATTGTTATTTTAGATATTTTATCTTGAATTAAATTACATATTTTAGTTTTACTTTACTGTAATTGTAATATTTATTTATTTTTATATACAGAACAAAAAACATGTATTAAAAATCGTGATTAAAGCCCTGTATGTGTCCATGGTAGAAATTATAATCAGGTGTTGTAGGATCTAGGAAGCATGGAAACTTGTTGACCCGATTCCAGTAAACCCTGGATATCAACAGAGACTTTCAAATGGTTTTGGTCGCATACAACTTTATGAAACTTCTCCGTTTTCCATGTTCATACATTAACTTATTGAACTATTGAAAACCTAAAAGGCCAATATTGCAGGTGTGGGTCATGCATGGTGGATGTTGGATCCACAAATATGTTTTACTGAAGATATTCACACAGATATTTCTGGAATCTACAAATACACATGTTTAACTTGTGTCTTGTAAAATGAAATCGACACTAGAAAACATTGTTTCATGTCAGGTGTTTATTTAGTTTATAGAATAGTACATATTTATTGTAGGCTAAACGCTAGAAAACTGCAGGCTAATACATGTTTTTCACATTATGGAAAAATGTATTCATAAATGTTTGAATTTTTTTTGTTAAAACGCTGCATCTCCTACACTGCATGAGAACCTATTGGCTTGCCAATAACTATTTTGACAGTCATTGTGGATTAGAGCTAGGTGTTATATGAATCCAATAATATTATAAAACGTTAGATGTCTTGGGATTGTCATCGTAATATGTAAGTTGTAACTGAGGGTAAGTTTAAAATTGAGTACTATTGGTATATGTAGTAGCTGCTGCGGTTTTCGGAAATTATTAAGTTTTAATTTGAAAGAGCCACCCTCCCATACAGGCCAGTTTTATTGTATCCCTACTCCTTGATACTCTTGTTTGGACTTCGCCTAGGAAAACAAGAAGAAGAAGTAATTCATATTTTATAAATAACTTAATAAACATCAGACACAACACTTCATTTCTTTGTATTTGTGGATCGTGAAACATTCATGCAGGAGTAAAACATGTGTGGATCAAATATAAAATTATTCAGCGGGTTACACACATTCACTTCAAATCAAACCTCACATGTCCACATTTCACAGATCAGCATATTGGACCAAAATCCACAGACAAACCTCACATGATGCAGGAGCCATGCGATCCACGAACGGGTAAAAATGAGTGTGGATATAATTTTACAAGACTCAAGGGGGGAAACAATTTATGTGGATATTATTTAAAGCACAAAGTAAATAATAAATAGTGCTAATAAAGTCCATGTGTTCTCCCCACCACACGGGGGCGCTGGCGAGTGGCAGTGGGACGCGACCACGAACAAGACACTGAAAACCAAAACAAAGTGGGCGCATCTTCTCTGACCGGGGGGAGAAACATTGATATATAACCCGATGTAAGTAATCACGGTATCAGTAGAGTCGTTTTCGTTTGTCTTTACGTTTAACAATTTTAACGCTTAACACTCGTTGAACAACACAGTGAGACAATGGTGGCATCCCCCGTTGTCCCCCTAGTGCCTTGTTGTTTGCACCGCAGCGCCCATAGTGAGGTCAGTGTCAGGCCTATGTGGGATCAGAAGATGCGACGGTGTTATGCATGATAATACATGTCGATAATATGCGCCAATATTAAACAAGTACGGACAACAGGTCGGTATTTTGTATTTTGCATTGCAGTATGTTGCAGTATTGCAAATCTCAATGCTGCTGGTCGGTACTATGGATGCAGTGTGAGAGTCCCTGTAATGGTTGGGTCTCTCACCATGAAGGGCTATTTATTATTACATGCCACATTCAATTATTGTTTTATCATGCTGTAGAATATAAATACCAACACCTTGCTAATTAAGTCATTATAATGTCTATAGGCCTGTCTGTATTTGTGTGTATTTCACTATTTCAGGCCTATGTGTGTGTGTGTGTGTGTGTGTGTGTGTGTGTGTGTGTGTGTGTAAAAAGTTGAGTGATAAAAGAATTTCCCCAATGTGGAATTAATAAAGTAAATCTTAATCTTAATAATACATTTTTATTGTACACATTTTAAATGTTACACAATTGTAACATTTGTATTGTGTAACCTTTTTATGTACATAACATTTGTAGAACTAGTCCACGCCATATTTTAGTCAGTATTAATGAGTTGTGTGTGTGTGTGTGTTTGTGTGTGTGTGTTTTTGTGTTTTATTACAGCTTGACAGCCATGGAAGCAGACACTGAAATGGTCATTAAAACAGAGTCCTCAGATGAAAGTAAGAAATCATCCTACGTTGGCATTAAAAAAGAGGAAATAATAAACACCCATCTCGCCCCGAAATGTCTCTGGATCCACCCAGATACCCACCGCATTTTCTACAAAAAAACATTAATGCATATTTATTTATTTATTTATTTGATGTAACCATATGCATCTGTTTCTGATTCCATATGCATTTTTGTTCTGATTGGGTCCTCCCCCCAGGTTGGTACAAAGTGGAGGTTGAGTCGGACTCTGACTACACACCGGCAGCGGAGAGCAGCGCGGCCAAGAGGTCTTACCCCTGCTCCGTCTGTGGCAAGCTGTTCGACAGACCGTCGAAGCTGGAGCGCCACGCGACGGTGCACGCGCGCACTCATATTCCCAAGCTACACTACCGCGACAAGAGTTTCACGCAGTTGGAATATCTCACCAAGCACCAGAGTTGCCGCAACAGGCCCAAGTATTACCCCTGCCCCGACTGCGACAAAGTGTTCAGCAGTCCGTCGAAGCGGGAGAGGCACGCGCCCGTGCACCTGAGGAAGCCCAGGGGGCCTCACGCGTGTTCGTTCTGCGCCAAAGTGTTCAAGAAGCCCACCGGGCTCATCCGCCACGAGCGGATGCACACGGGCGAAAAGCCTTTCATCTGCTCCGTGTGCGGCAGGGGTTTCTCTGACCCGGGACACTGCAAGGTGCACGAGAAGGGGCACGCCGAGCGTCCGGAGAAGCCCCACCGCTGCGTAGACTGTGGCAAGTGCTACCAGAAGCCCTCGCAGCTCAGGCGCCACTTCCGCACGCACACCGGCGAAAAGCCGTTCGCCTGCGCCCTGTGCGACAGCCGCTTCTGCCGGGCCGAGGGGCTCAAGAGACACGAGAACTTCCACAGGGGAAACAGGCCGCACAAGTGCATCGTTTGCTCCAAGGGGTTTTACACCCGCCACGAGCTCAACACCCACACCCTGATCCACTCTGGGCTGAAGCCGCACATCTGCCCCGTGTGCGGCAAGGGCTTCTCGCAGCTGGGCAACATGAAGGAGCACGAGCGGAGTGTCCACCTGAAGGCGGATCTCCACACCTGCGACGAATGCGGGGCGGTGTTCCCGCAGAGCCAGACGCTGAAGAAGCACCGGCGCATCCACACGGGCGAGAAGCCCTACCTGTGCGTCACGTGTGGCCAGCGGTTCACGTGGAGCCACGGCCTCAGCAGACACAGGAGGTCGCATGCGCACATTCAGAAGGACCTGGAAGCCAAAGACTCGCTGCTCGCCTTGGAGACGTCCTCCGCCAGCGATCACAGCAGCCAAACGCTCAGTGAAAATTAGAGATGCTCCGATCAGCCTTTTTGGGGCCGATCGCCGATCACCGATCACCCAAATCATGATTTGCCGATCACTGCCGATCACAGAATAGCAGGGGGGGGGGGCGCGCGCAATAGTAACACACCGCGGACCTACGGCCGACGGGGGGGGGGCGTGCGCAATAGTAACACACCGCGGACCTACGGCCGACGCGCGCAATAGTAACACACCGCGGACCTACGACGGGGGGGGGGGACGGGAGAATAACTCATTATTGCCACTGGCAAGTTGCGCTATGCCGTTGTGTGTCAGTGGGCCGCGCATGCAGGTGTAAGGTGGCGCGATTAATTTACGTCACGTGATCGGCTGTTTTCATCGGCGCTTTTGGGGTTCGCCGATCAAGCTATTTTTAGCAAATATCGGCCGATCATGATCGGCGGCCGATCGATCGGAGCATCACTAGTTTCTATATATGTTTAAAAAAAACATATATAATATATATAATTCCATAGCTGTCAGTTACACTGGGGACGCTGGGGACATGTCCCTACCACTTTTTGAAATGGCCAATTTTGTCCCCATCACAAAGCATAATTTGTTAAAATGTTAAAATGAAAAATAGCTTGCACAAGACATGTTAACTAACAAACGGGAATGTTTAGATAAAGGTTTATTTGCACAATAAAAAACATACAATGCAATGTAAAATCCCCCCCCCAGCCTACTGATTCTAAAATTACCCACAAATGTGCCCTTTTGATGTGCCGTTATACCATTTGTTTCTCGCCATAATCATGTACTCTCACCTCAAAGCCAACCCCAATTACATTGCCTAAAATTGCGTATGCTTAAAAAAAAAGTTGAACTTTCTTTTTTTCATCTGAGCCCTTACGTCCGCACCACATCTCAACAGAAAGTGACGCCCTTCAGTGTCTCAGTGTTGCCATTGGCCACGTTCCACACCGCCATCTGCGGCTGCGTGTACTCGGTCACCCAGCTTCCTACTGGAGGAAGTTAGCTTTGACAGGCTGTCGGCGCCCTCACACCCTCACCCCCCCGTCCCCCGCCTCACCCGACACATCCATCAATCCCGCCGGCGTCGGCGTAACCCCCCGGAGCTGGTCATGTGTGCCCATCAGCCGTCAGCTTGTGGCAAGCGGAGGCAAACACAAAAAAAAAGGTGAATGGGGAAATGGGGTGGAGGAGAGGAGGGGTAAACGCCGCGTCCTGACAATGGCGACAGAAGTGTGGCCGACGGGCGGCAGGGAGGGTTGGGCCCAGAGGCCGCGACCCAGCTCCCAGAATGCACTGCCTCGTGTCAGCCGCTCCCCATAGAAGCCCTTTCAAGCTGCTGTAAGCATTGTGGGTGATGGACTGCAGAAGCCAGTGCCTCTGTGATTGACTACATGGAATAAACCGGCGGAAAATCCTCAGGTTTTACCAGGCATCAGCCGCTTTAACGGGACAGCTCAGTAAAAGACTAAGGGTGCTTTGTGAAGGTGAGCTTGACCTCCGTCTGACGTAGGGAACGGTTATAAGCGATATCTATTTGTGTGTTGATAAGGGGAGATATTGTCTGCTTACCTGCAGCATGCCGTAGCCGTCGTCCTCGATGGTGCCTTCACATGTGATGTGGAGCTTAGTGAGCGGAGAGCCGGAGCTGGGAAGATAGGGTGAATAGAATAAGAGAAATTAGAAATGTAAATGTGACTTTCAAATTCAATTTAGTTAGAAAAGAGAATTCAGCCATGTCTTCATTGAAGTCACATAGGGACAAAATGCTCTACCTTTTCCAATCTGGTGGTGAATCTAGCAGTTTCCGTGTAAATGTGACGAGTCCCGTCGGCACTGGAAAACAAAACAGGTCTTGTGTTGTTTCGCACATGATCTCACAGCTTTTTAAAAATGCAACTCTGAAATGTTTTAATAATGTCTTAATGTCTTTATCATTTAGCAAGCTTCCACTGACATTTGTTTAACCTCTCTAGGCCAGGAAATGTCAATTTGAAAATGTACTGAAATTTCCAGGAGTCAGAAACCAGTTACTTTTTATTTGTATACAAATATAATACGTATCATCGTCAAAGATTCAGCATGAGACAAACATACAACATTCAAACTTACTACTCTCAGTGACACTTTCGAAATAGCACATCAATGTTTTTAACTTTTCAATCTTCCTCGAAGAAGTCCCTTCAAACAACCTACAGACAGAAGAGAAAAGTACACTTTAGACTCTTAAGATTGCTTTCTACCATTTGTACGATCATTTTCAAAACACATTATTTGACCATCAAAGTCAACAACCATCTCTTTTTTTTTAAACTCATCATTTAAAAAAACAAGTAAAAACCAGAGAGACACGGCGGAGACTCGTGGCCTAAACCTCCATCCCATGAGAGTTCAGTCAGGCAAACTTTTCTGACGTTGAATTAGCTCGGCTCCAGCTCTCCCTCCCTTTCACTTGCTGCCCGATTATGTGGAAGCTCCTCCGATGCCACAGCCATGTCACTTGCCCTGGGCCCGCCGGGCCCATCATACTCTGCACAACACCTCTTACACTCTTAAGACCCCAAAAGTGTGTGTGTGTGTGTGTGTGGGGTGGGGTGGGCATCACACCTTAGGGGTACATTAGGACGTTTTATTTCCCTTTCCATCAAGAAGAAGAAGGGGTGACCGTTTCACCCCTCATTTGACGTACAGGGCTTTGTACATTTGTGACGCGACGTCACATCGCAATGACGGCCGCCATT
>JAOPJH010000097.1:2909007-2919044 GCA_027122575.1 Merluccius polylepis
GGGGGAATGCCCCCAGACCCCGCTACAACGGTTTGGTTTGTCACCTTTTTCAACCCTTATGAGTTTGCAGGTATGTTTAATACAGTTAGTCAGATGTATGTACATATCAATTCTAATAGGTTTATTCTAATCTATTCTAATATGTAAATAGGTAAATGCGCCAGCTGGGCGGACTGAGGAGGACTTGTTGCTATGGAAACCCTGGTCCCTACAGTAGAAACTCAAAGGCGATCTAGAAGTTGCCAAACTGTATTGTGCTGTGCAGTGAGATGGTAGCTCTGGTTCACACGCTAATTTTCCTGCTTAAGGCAAATGGGTTTCAATTTGGGCACTTGTTCCACTTGGACAATCTTCTAGCTGGGATATTCCTGATGGGGGGCATGAGGGGAGATGCAAACCTTTCATACAGCCCATGATGCAAACGCATTCAGTTAAGTGAACTAAGACGGGATGTTTCTTCAGAACAGTTTCCATTTGTGCTGATTCTGAAATCCTTTGTGAGTTGTGCTGGAGCTGTTCCCAGACTAAAGCAATTCCATGCTTCACTCGCTCCTGGTTATTTGTGTTGGTTGGTGAAAATAAAAAGCTCTTGTTATATAGGGAAGGAAGGTGCAGAGCAAGCCCATCTTGAGGAAAAAACACAACAGCAGTGACACCAAGTGGTCAAGCTGAAAATGACAGGTGACAAGAGCACCGGATGCATTCTAGACAGCTTCCGTGCTCACTGTACTGCACCATAACTGAAATGTCGTTGAGTGTGAGTAACACGTGTGAGTGTTAACCACAGTATCCGTCTTGTCTACTCCTCTTTCCCATGCAGGCCCCAAACCTATGCAAGACGGCTGGGGAGGCGGCGGGGATGAAATGGGCATGTCTGGTAGCCAGTGGGACAACACAGACGATGGAGACATGTGGAACAGCCCCACCTCCCAGGAGAGCAGCTCTTCCTGCAACTCCTGGGGCAACGGCCCCAAGAAGATGCCATGCAAGGTTAGCAGACGAGTCCTTTTGTATTCTCTATGCATGGACACCCGGGACACACGTCCACACCACCCACACTAGCACAGGGCAAGGAAATACACATTTCGATCGGAAGTGATTTAACAGGATACATTCCTCTCATCAATGTGAGCGAATGAAGAGCAATCGCATTAAGCAGCCTTTTTTTTAATGGAGAAATACAATCAAAAAGTAATCGTGTTGATAAACCGTGTCGTATCCTGTGTGTGTGTAGCCGAAGTTGAGCAACAAGCCAGATGACGCCTGGATCATGAACCGTCTCATCAAACAGCTGACTGACATGGGCTTCCCGGTAGGACTCACAGTCTAGCAAACTTATTCTGTTACTCATTGTAATGATTGAATAATAGCCAGTATTAATAGAAAGATGTGTCATGTAATGTGGTTGTTTTCATGACAGAGAGATCCTGCTGAAGAAGCCCTGAAGAGCAACAACATGAATCTGGACCAGGCTATGAGTAAGTGTGTGTGTGTGTGTGTGCGTGTGCGTGTGCGCGTGTGTGTGTGTGTGTGCGCGTGCGCGCGCGCGATGCGTGTAGTGTGTGTTGAGAGGTAAATTCCCTGGTTGTTGTCCTGCAGGCGCTCTGCTGGAGAAGAAGACGGAGCTGGACAAGCGGGTCATGACCATGTCTGACTACCCCAACGGCATGAGCAAGGCACTGGGCTGCCGGTCCGCCGCCCTGCACCCCAAAGACCCCTCTGATCGCAGTGCTTTCCTGGACAAGGTATCAAAAGCAGCCCACACATTCAGCTCTAGGTCGTTGACTTCAGGGGGTTGTTGGGTCGTACAAGCCAACGAGAACAAAGGAACATACATTTTGGTTAAATGCAGGGCCTCTTTTCTCTTCTCCCCTCCTTTCCCCAGGACGGGGTTCTGTCTGACGACGCCCCTCCCTCACCGTTTCTGCCTTCCCCCGGCCTGAAGCTCCCCCTGGCCAACAGCGGTCTGCCCGGCCACGGTCTGGGACAGGGCGGCCCCGGGCTGGCCATGCAAAACTTGAACAACAGACAGGTACGGTCTCTCCCCTTTTAGACACATAGAGCGGTCCTCCCAGGGCACATCGCTCTCTGGGTTAGTGGCTGGATGCAGGTAGCGGTGGTTGGCATTAACATGAGCAGACTCCGTCGTAACCAATGCACTCTAGTAGTCTCAATAGGGAGGGTCAACATAATACATTGAAGATTCCTGCCTTTGTTATTGATTCTTGTATTTATGTATACGATAATCTAAAGTGTATGAAATGCGCTATATAAATAAAGCTGCCTTGCCTTGCCTAAAGGCCGATTACGATTCGATGACAAAGTAGGTTGAAATACACTTAAACAAGCCACACATACACACACACATGCCAACACACACACATTCTCCAGTGCATGTTGGGTTTTTTTATGCGTTTCCCTATAATGTGTTGGCGACCTTGCCCGAAGTGCCCATTGGAACTCGATGGTGGAAGCCTATCAAGTATCAGCCCTGGAGGCAACTGCTGGCCCAGAAAAACAGCACGTCTGTCCTTGAAGCCCAAACAAAGGCGTTACACACACAGCGCCTGCTCCAACAAGGCCTGAACACAAAGGATCTTTCCAGATGCTGAATAGAATCCATTCTGCAGAAGATTAGAAGGGTTTTGTTTTTTTTGGTTGAAGTAAATTGTTGTTTTTCACCCTTTAAAAAAAAACCACTAGGTGAATGAAAGCAAAATAATTGGAACTAAAATGAACATGCTGCACTCGTTATTGAGTGCCCACACACACACATACTGACACACGCTCTGTGGGACTCTTGAGATTCCAACAATTGGTTAAAAAAAGGATTAAAAACATGGACCATCAGGGGCAAAAATAAACGAGTCGCTACATTTTATTTTTCATGCCATTGACCCTCGTCGTGTGTGACTACTTCTCGCTCAGCTTGAAGGATCTTCGTCATACAAATCAGGTTCAATATTATTGGTAACAGAGGAAATACTGACACATACAATCTAACTCAAAAATGGCCACAAGCAAGGAGAGTGACATCGTGGCCAAAATATATTTTTTCTACATCTAAAGTCAGTTTTTCATTGGGTTAAAAAAGCCAGAATGTTTCTTATAACATATATATTGATGCATGTATGTGTTTGTGTGTAGATGCCCAGTGGAATGTTTAGCAGTAATGGAGCAGCACAAGCCAGGGCCATGCAGCAGCAGCAGCAGCAGCAGCCTCCTCAGCCACAGCCTCTCGGCTCCTCCCAGCCTAGTCGCGCTCAAGTGCCTCAGTTTCTCTCCCCTCAGGTACACCTGCTTACCTTTTAATGTATTGCTTGTTGTTTTCTTTAGAAATTCTCCTAAACCTGTGGGCACCTCTGGGTTTTCCCGCGTCAGTGACGGGGGAAAACCCAGTGAAAAACTGGGTTCATTCCCATCGCTCTCTGTCTGTGTGTGTCTTTCTGTGTGTCTTTCTGTGTGTGTGTGTGTGTGTGTGTCTCTCTGTCTCTCTCTCCCTCTCTCTCTCTGTGTCATCTATTTATTTCACTGCTCTAAACTCCCATGTCCTTCACCAGCCATTCTACCCTATTCATTTTAAATGAACAGTTGGCCTGCAGGTGTTTGATTTGTCTCCAATCTGATTTCTCATTCTCCTCTATTGCCCCAGGTTCAAGCACAGCTCTTGCAGTTTGCAGCAAAAAACATTGGTCTGAACCCTGCACTTTTAACCTCGCCAATAAACCCTCAACAAATGACCCTGTTGTACCAACTCCAGCAACTGCAAATGGTGAGTGTGGAGGTGGTGGAGCTGGTATCATCCCAGTCTTTATTTAAGAATCCATTTGGTTTAACTAAAGCCAAGTCTGCATGAACTACGGTCTCTAGAGTAGGGTTTCTCAACGGGGGCGGTACTGCTCCCCAGTGGGCGTTTGCAGGATAGAGCGGGGGGCGCTAAGACAAAAATACTTTAAGGATAACTTCGGGATTTTTCAACCTGGACCCTATTTTCTCGGAATTTGGGGTCTCAGGGACTAATGCTGACACTCACTGTATTGAGTGAGAGGGCTTCAGCTGTCAGCCGTGAAACAAGCAGCAATGTAAAGCTATAGGGCATTAGCGCCCTGTAACTTTTTAGCCTACCTCCTCTAAAAGTGCTTGTTTTGCCACACTTAGACACAATAACAAACAGACTGGATCAAGCGAAGGTTAAAGACAAATTTCAAAATTGATGTCCGCATTAGTCCCTGAGACCCAAAATGATGGGAAAATAGGGTCCAGGTTAGGGCTGGGCGATATGGCCAAAATCTTCTGGTAGAGGTAATTTAATATCTCTATAAATAAATATAAATATAATATATAAATATAAAATATAAATATAAATAAATAGTCTATATAAAATAACCACATAGTAAAACCCTATTTTTAAAACTCCTCTGCGAATTCAATTCTTGACTAATGAAAACTACTATGGAGTATTTTCGTATTTTTTTCATCACTTCACTTGTAATACAGTCTTTGAAACCAGGACAAGACAACACTATTACGGTATTACGATATCCAAAATCTAAGACGATGGCTGGTCTCATATCACGATATGGATGTAATATCGGTATATTGCCCAGCCTTAGTCCAGGTTGAAAAGTATTGAAGTTATCCTTTAAAGGGGGTGCTTGTTTTTGAATTCTGACATAAAATTCTGGTATTTATCACATCACATGCAGGGGATATTCTCTGTTTTGAGTCAAATGTTTTGTGCTGATGTACTGCCAAAGTTAACCCTGAGGGGGCGCTGATGGAGAAAAGGTTGAGAACCCCCGGTCTAGAGGAATGATGGGAATATAGTCTCTATTGGACTGCAGTACACTACATGTACTATGTCAAGATCCAAGTGATGCAGTGAACCATTAAAAATGAGGTCTGTGCAGTACTCGGTTCCCTCTCTCAACCACTCTCTGTTTCTCTCCATTTTCCTATCTCTCTATTCCTCTCTCCTGCTCTCTCTCTCCCTCCTCCCTCTCTCTCATCTCTCCCTCTGCAGGCGTACCAGCGTTTACAGATCCAGCAGCAGATGATGCAGGCACAGCGAAACATCTCTGGTCCCATCAGACAACAAGAGCAGCAAGTAAGGCTGTGCATACACACACACACCTGCACACACACACACACACACACTGACTCAGTGAGAGGAAAAACTCACAGCAGTAAGTGTATTTGCAGTAAGTCATTCTATGCAAACCTAGTGACTTTTCTCCTGTTCTAGACATCATATGATCTGCCACATTTTTGTCTGTGTGTCATATGTGATTAGCCTAATGGAAAAACCAAACACCCCTTTTGAGCTAGTCCCAGGCATGTGGTTGCAGCCAGCCATTGGTCCATCGATGCATGCAATAGCATGCGTGTAACCCATAGAGGGTCATTTGAGTCCATATTTACTGCAATATATATACATTTACATTAACTACTTATCCTCTGTTTTTCAAACTTTGTGCATTTAAGACATATGTACCCTACAACATCACCTGTCATCTAAATGTGGTTGGTTCAGGGTTTTCCTTTGATTTGGGCATAGTTTAGTGGTAAGTGGTCATTTTGACATTTTGTCATTAATTGCTCAACTATTTTTGGTTTCCCAAGAGAAAGGTAGTCATCAAAATGACAGTGATAGTAAGAGTATCTCCTACCCTTTTTTATTTATTTTATTATTATATTATATTTTATTATTACTACTTTGTTTTACAAAGCAACAGAGATTGCCCAAGGACAGTAAGGACAGACAATGTTTGCATAACTAGCAGGTTTCGAAAGCAATGGAGAAGTATGAAACAAGTTGTCACGCTAGTCATGAGCTAATGACTCTGTTCTGCTTTTCTGCAAATGTTTTTTGTTTTTTGTTTTTTTTCAGTTGAGAAACAACAGTTGTGTCAGTGTAGCCCTTGTTGTTGGATTTATTTGGCCCTTAATTAATATTATCTTAGCTCTTGCCTCCATCTTCTCTACTGCTCACTTTATTCTCTCAATCATTCCACTACCATTTTTGTTTTGCATTTAATTTACATTTTTCAATCAATTTCAGTTCAACATTCCTTAGCTCCATCCTCTTTAATGCAAGTCATTATTTAGATTTCTCTCACAGTTGGGTGCAATTTTAACCAAACTGGTTACACTTTTGAGCTCTGACGTGTTTTCATTCGCTGGTGTATAATTTGAATATTGCAAATGCAGAACCTTCATTGACCTTCCATCCACAGACTGAACATGCGTTTGCCACTCCCAATGCCCTGAGTTTGGTATCTGACATACAATCACTTCTGTCCAGGGTGTTGACATTGTCCAATCACTTCCTGTCCAGGGTGTTGACATTGTCCAATCATTTCCTGTCCAGGTTGCACGTACAATCAGCAACATGCAGCAGCAGATCCAGCAGCACCAGCGCCAGCTCTACCAGGCACTGTTGATGAAGCAGCCTCCCTCCCACCTCTCCTCCTCTTCATCCTCCTCTGCTGGACTGCACCCATCTGCCAGCCCAGCTGGGGGTCTCGGGAAGTCCCTCCTGGACGCCTTCCCAGGACAGCACCAGAACCCCGGCCTCTCGGACTCACTGCACACCAAAGAGCCGCCCTCCTCACCCGGGAGTGGCTACAGCTCCTACCCTCTCTGTAAGTCCTCCTCCACCCTCGCGCCCCCTGTACTTCCTCCTGCAGAGGCACTGCTTACGATTTCAGATTGTTTTAGCAACGTGAAGTAACAAGTCTGTTGCGAGATTATTGCATTATTACCTTTGATGCTATGACTCTCTACGTGTGTCATTTGATGAAGAAGTACTCATAAAAATACATATGAAAAAAAGAAATGATTGTTGTTGAAATGGTATTGATTGGTGTTACACCATCCTCCCCGTTTAGCTGGACTCAATCCAAACATGAATGTAAACTGCATGGAGGTGGGGGGCCTCTCTCTGAAGGACCCCCCCCAGCCCCAGTCCCGCCTGTCCCAGTGGACGCACCCCAACTCTATAGACAACTTCTCTGCCAACTCCACACACATGGAGAACAACCTCAACAAGCACGGTAAGGGCCGCACACACATTTAAATTGTAAATAAACTGTTTTACAAAGACTATCGCTGGACAAGTTTACACTCTAGACTAAGTTGGACTGGGGCTTCCCTTTGTCTCCCCACCCTCTTGGTCAGGTGCCATTTCTGCTGCCTCCACCCTGGGCCCCCCAGGGAAGCCCCCTCAGATGGAGGACTCTTACAGCCCCTACAGCCTGATGTCCGGCTCTGACTCCTCCGGCAGCACATTAGTGCCCCCAGACAGCTGGGGCCAGCCCAAGAGCCCCAACGAGAAGATCTCGAACGGGACCAACATCAACTGGCCCCCCGGTAACAACCCATGATCACTCTGTCAGCAGCTGTTTATTTATTGGCAGGCAACATGTGCAACACATTCAACAGACCGGTGAAGCCATTTTAGCGGCGCGTAGAGAAATTCTCTCGTGTGTTATGGGTCATCTGATTGCCTCTTATGATCGGCCTTTCGGACTTTATACAGAGACCACCTATTTAGAACGAATATCGGCCGATAATGATTGGTAGCTGATCGATCTGGGCACCCCTACTATTCATAAGTCTATTCTGAAGTCTGTCTAAAGTACATCTAAACTGAACAGTTGTTCCGTTTAGATGTACTTCAGACAGTTGTTCCGTTTAGATGTACTTTAGACAGTTGTTCCGTTTAGATGTACTTTAGACAGTTGTTCCGTTTAGATGTACTTTAGACAGTTGTACCGTTTAGATGTACATTAGACAGTTGTTCAGTTTAGATGTACTTTAGACAGACTCACTTTCTAGGAGTACAACCTAAACTGAACAGTTGTTCCGTTTTTGCCATTTTTGCACAATTCACATGAGTCATACTCCGTCTGACTCATGCTGTGTAAACCTCTGTCTTGATAAGTCTTTAATATATCATATGGTTAGGAGGTAATATTACTTTTTTAATATATATTATTGAGAATATTGGTTTCAGAGCAAGAAAGAAACAATCAGCAGTCAGCACCAATAACTATAACTCATCATTACTTGATTTCTGTGTTTTCTCTACAGAGTTCTGCCCAGGTGTCCCATGGAAGGGCCTGCAGAACATTGACCCTGAGAATGACCCCAACATGACCCCTGGTAGCGTGCCCAGCGGCCCTACCATCAACACCAACATCCATGACGTCAACAGATACCTGCTGCGCGACAGGAGCGGAGGTACACTTCACTTTATTATTCATTATTACAAATATATCTTCAAACGTTTACCCGTCGGTGACTATGTAGCCTCTTCCCCTATTTTCAAGTCAAGTCAATTTTATTTGTATAGCACTTAATCAGTTACAGTCTCAAAGGAATTTACAGGCTATATATTTATGACACCCCCTAACCCTAGCCTCCCAAAGGGCAAAAAAACTCTTAATTATCAGGAACAAACATTGAGAAAGAACACAGAGTGGGGGATCCCTCCTTCCAGGGATGGTTAGGAGTGCAATGGGTGGGTAGCCTTCAGGTGGGGTGCCCAGGGGTCAATATATACCCTTGTTCCTTGGTGCGTACTTGGTTTCATACTAGTGATCAGCAGAATATTTCAAAGGTGTTTCATCATCAAAGCACAGTATTTGGGGTCAGCTGTGTATGAAATAAGATGGTACTTTGTTAGGAGCCTGCTGAAGTAAGATAAGGCTGTTTTTGTGACATAGATAGTTTATCTAATCGCACCCACAGAGGGTGGCATTTATATCTAGATCATGATTTGGGGAATGCCAAAAAACAACAACAGCCTCATTTTGGTCGTCTAAACTTCAACCTAGTTTGTTCTGAAACAACGTGCATGAGTCAATTGCAATTCCCCATCCTCTCTCCTCACCAAGGCAAACTGTCAGACATGAAGTCCACCTGGTCCCCGGGGCCCATCACCCACAGCCAGGCGTCTCTGTCCCACGAGCTGTGGAAGGTCCCCCAGGGGCCCCGCGGCAGCAGCAGTAGCAGCGGCGCGGCCCCCTCCCGCCCCCCGCCTGGCCTCACCAACAACAAGCCGCCCCCTCCCAGCACCTGGGCCAACAACTCCCTGGGCTTGGCACAGGGCTGGAGCAGCACCTACGCTTCGGGTTGGTCTCTCGTGGTTACAAATAACCGGCATCCATAGGCTTGTTCACATGTCGCTGTTGACACCTGCCTTTCTGAAACCTCCCCCAACGAAACCATCAGCATAACACTTGTGGCCCACTCAAAGTGTCGTGCATTCATGCTGAGCAGTACAGGAAGTGTGCTATCATGCAGGTGGTGTGTCAAAGTGGAACAACCTTGTATTTGAAAGAAAATAGCTTTTTTTTTCCTTTTCAAATACAAGGTCCAGTGAACTCACCATCCAAGAGTTTATCATAAGCGGTTCAAATTCAAAATCAATATTTATTTACAACCCAATTGGTATATTGATAGCACCGTGTTGTTTATTGAGCTTGCTCCATTTTTCCGCATTGGATTATAGTATTTATGAATGTTTTAGTTAATAGAGAACCACCCTGCAAAGTTGTTTACATTCTTTGTGCACTGCCAACGTGACACACGCATGAGGTTGGCCTCGAGCTGAAACTTACTTGCATCTGATTCTCGAAGAGAACCACTTCCTCTTATTTTTACAAACATGTGGTTTCACACCTATGAAAATATCAAACACGGTGTTGGTTCTCAAGCAAGGGCTAAGACAATCAAAGCTGAGGGATCTAAGATTCTATAATCTGAGAGACGAGGTTTATCGGTTTACACGTCATGCCACGCGCATACTGTGCTGCACATGAGACTCGAGCTTCAGAAGTGAGTGAAGTAACGCCCTAATTTACAGGGCTGATAGCGTTCCGGCACCACGCCGGAATTCCGGCGTACCGACATGTCTGCGGAAAAAAATAAAATAAAAATCAGGTTCGCGTTCGCGTGGTCTGACATCGTCCATCGTGATGGCTGACTGACATCACGATGGAGAGCCACCATCGTGATGCCACGCCCCCCTC
>JAOPJH010000097.1:3020953-3037361 GCA_027122575.1 Merluccius polylepis
GACGATCGGGAACCACGCCTCCTCTACAGGAACATGAAGAGGTGGTCGCCAGACTACATCTCATTTGTGATTTAGTCAAATAACCAATTATTCTGACATCCCTAACGTACGTATGCATGTCCTTCGGATATCTCAAACCGTTCATCTGACCTACTTCACACTTGGCAGGTGTATTGCTGGGGACCCAAGGACATGTGTCGAATTTGGTACAATTTGGACACGCATCACATTCAATATTATTAAACTTTGAATAAACAAGCGACTGTGCTGCAGCAGCGGGGGCAGGGCTTTATGAACGTCATGGATCAAAGATTTGTGGCCGTTTTAGTAGTTAAAAATACGTTCCTCCTCATAATTATTCTGTATCTATATTTCACCACTGGCTAGGATGTAATAATTATGCAGTGATGTGATATACAATCGTAAGTGTTTTATTTTGAAAAATCCTGTGTCTGACTTCCTGCCCGGCTCCATCTGCTCTGTGCAGCTTGATGCGGCCATGCATGGCTACGCCTATTTGGAAATTAATACCTCCGCAAATTAAATCCATGCTCTACTCTATTTATGTCCACGACTTGGTACGTTTTAGGGATTTGGGGGCCTTAGGCAAACACTGTCTTGGTTTACTTTTCACCCTTTCTCTAACTAGGAATGTTGGTATTGGCAGTGGTAGAAGAAGTACTTTTTTTCTGAAGTAAACTATTATTACCGCACCGTAAAATAAGTTGATTAAGTCGCAGCGACTTGGTGTTCCAGCAGCACTTCCGGGGGCCAAGCAACCGGCCCGCCCTGAACGAGAACTGCACTAGTTAGGGCCATTTCATTTAATCTGGTTCCCAATTCTCCACAGCGGTCTTCACCCCAGTCAGTAACTGCTAGTCTTTTAATTTCTTCATTGCATCTGCCCGATTATATTTAGGCTCGTTATGTCTTCACTTTCTTTACCGAGTTTGAGCGAACGGCAGCACAGTAAATCGGTAAATGGATCGATAAAATACATCTGAAGAACAGTGTTCATTGTTTCATCACGTCTTAACAGACAATGATTTATTTCAGAGGATTATTAACTCATAACTGTTTTGTCCACAAATTAACAGTTAAACTGGTGCGATGCAGAATGCTATGGAGAGCCGACTGCAGAGATGAACGTCGGAAAATGTCACCCTTTTCAGCATCATTTAAAATAGGATTTTGTTATAAAAATATTATATTAAGCATTTCAAATGGCTCTTATAATAACAGGCCTATATTTTCCCGACCATGTTTGGCCAGATTTCTAGACATTTTCTTTTTTTTAGAACGTTTGGTGACCCATCGGGGAAATGAGACGTAAGGAACATCTCTATAATTATTTTTAATCCATACATGCATGCTACCCATCGTGTGTAGAAGCTCAGTGCTGCTCACCCGTTCTGCATGACGTGCAGGTTCCACAGTTTCATCACCTCCTTCTCCCCCTCGTTGACGTCAGTGAACTCCTCCAGTTGCTGCGTGGTGGAGCAAAGTGATCCCAGTAAGTAATGGTTACACGGTGATCCCAGTAAGTAATGGTAACACAATGCCGTGTTTACACAGGGGAAAACAACCCTTTCTTTCAGAGGCTAAACGAAGCTGTACTTCAAAAACAACCTGCACAGGTCCGCCATGTTGCCCCGATTTGACACCGCGCGACATTTATACACCGACTGCACATGCAGTGACTGCGGTAAATAGCATATTTAGTTTAGATCAGGTTTACCAGGACCGGTGTTTGGCGTACACCGACCAGAACCGAACACGTCAGTGTAGCCACGATAGTCTCCTCGAGCCTCTTCTGACAGACACTCACTCTACGGTCGACTGTTATGTTTCCTGTCATGTCAAACTTTAGTCCACCGGCCATCAGTGCCACCGTAGCAACAGATGATCCTTTTCAAAACACGGCCTCACCGTGGCGGTCTTCTCTCTGAGCCACTCGGGGTCCCTCTCGTCCTCGCTGTCTTCTTCCATTTCCTGCGGCCTGAGTGGCATGCAGCTGTCGCTGTGGAAGTAGAGGCGGTTGTGGCCGCTCACATAGGTCCTCTGCTGCTCCAGCTCCCCGTCCTCGGACTCCAGGAACTCAGACAGGCTTGGCTTGGTCCTCTTGGGTCTGCAAAGGGGGTTGGAGGGCAAAGCAGTGTGGACGTGTGGTTTTGAAGAGATTCTGATGACCTGAGATGGGTCAGGCTAGAACAGAGCTTTGCCACAGGATGTTGTGTGGACAGAGACGGTAGTGAATCAATTCAAATTACAATGAGGACGACAAACCTTATCAATGGACCGCTCAGATTGTTAAAACATTAGTTTTAGGTTCAGAGTCTGGATTCAGTCCCTTGAAAGTTGGTGGAGCTGATCTATTTATAATCTCTTTATCATTTCAGAGTCCCAATTCCTTTGATTACTGAATGTTATAAAAAATACATATATCTGAGGTTAATAGAATGTTAACTGTAGACCTTGCAGACAAAAGCCCAAAATTGGAGCTGATTTTCCAGTCTACCCCAACCACATTAAGATTCTTTGAATGAGCTCATTAAATATTCACTGAACTTAATTATCCACTCGTGAATAAATGACAGTGGGTGAAAATGTGATTAAGATGGCCGAGATGGGTCGGTGCTGCAGGATCCATGTGGCTGATACGAGGAGGAGGAGAAAGCGGTTACCTGCACACCAGTATGTGAGTGACCGCGGTCCTCTTGACGGGCCCATTGCGGCTGAAAGCGAAGCCGGGCTGGCTGTGGATATCCTGAGGGTTCCCCACGTAGGAGCCATCGTAGCACTCGTTGATGGACACGTCTATCCTCGCTCCTTTGGGGTGAGGCTACAGGCGGGAAAGAAAGCAGTAACATCCAACGTTACCCACGGCAAATATCTTTGGCCGTTTTGTAGAGCGTTGCCACAGCTACGATGTAGCAAAACACATTATGGTAAGCCACCTCTCAGATAGAGCTCTACACGTTGTAGCCTGCCTTGACTTTGTGTCGAGCCGTGTTTAGCTTATGATGGCAATGGTAGAGGCTTCCCCACCGGGTTTGGTTTCAGTGTTGATCAGGAACTGTGAGGAATTAATCTTTAATCTCGATAATCTCCTACACCGAGTACTTCAGTGGCAGGGGCCTGAAACAAGTGTGATCCATTTCATAGGTGATCCCTTTATATCTTGATTTTATTTTTATGAAACCCAAGTCAATTCCCCACATGCATAAGAATTAATGCTTTCCGGTCCCAGTCCAATGAATATTGTCCAAATAATGACCAGAATGTTCAAATTGTTACCATTGTTTTTTTGGCTAGTGAGTGAAGCAAATCTACCAACCACTTGCATGTTTTACCGGCATTTGGCTGGTGCTTATTTTGTGCCCTGTGTAAACCCATTGCCTCATTGAAGATGCTTGGTTAATACCCCCAGTGGGTCTTCCCATGATCATGATCCTCCATTAAATCAAATACTTTGCTGTCAAGAAGTGTACTACAAGCAATGATCTGTCATCAATATGTAGCAACAGTGTGATCACTATGCAGTGGGAGAACCTAGCTGCTAGCAGGTTCATCTATTCTGCTCCCTTCTGGCATGGTCTAGGCCAAGTTATTAGCCACCCTAGGGGTGGGTATCCTTTACATTTTATCGATTCTAAACAAAAATGTGTGATTATAGCTTAATGTGCCAAGAATAGAGGTAAACCATTCTACTATGCATTTGTATTGTTTTTTGGACATCACAACAAGGGATACCGGCGGCGAGGTGTGTGTGGAGCTCCATCTGGGCAGTGGTTGATGTTGATGGCTGAGAGGGTTAAGCTTCTCGGACACTTATAGTATAACGCCACGGTGTGTGTGGCGTATTTCATGTACGACATCGCTCATCATTATCTCACACACACACATGCACACACACACACACACACACACACACACACACACACACACACACACCCCACCCAAACAGGGGTGGGGTGCGTGCGTGCATTCCTTCAGATTCACGCAGTTTTGAAGTACATGCGTCGTCATATTGGAGGGGCTTCCTCCCTTGCGCGAAATAGCTTTACTGCGGGTGTTGCATTTTGCTGCGTCGTTATCTTTTAGTGAAGCTAACTTTCGAGCCAGCGTTCGCTGGCATGGTCAGCCATGGTTCAGGATGTCAACAGAACCGTTTCTTCTCACATGCTTTGTTGAGGTCCTGCGTTACACTTGATGTGACGTTAGGTCCGCGTAGCAGGTCCTGGCAGGCAAGTGCAACTTGGACAGTAAAATGCCCACTGCAGTTCACTCGGGAGCGCGACTGAAATATGCGGAAGTTCAAAACAGATTTGAAATGCACGCATCTTATCAAATCCACAGTTCTTGGAACTGGTTCTTGATACCCAACCCTACGTACCCTGGGGCTTTTGTGGGATTTGATAAAGCCGTCCCCTTAACATGCCCAATCTTGTCCACCAGTGCAGGGGCACAGCAGTGGAGCACCATTATGAAGGGGTTGCATTGACAGTCACTGAACTAATTTGGCAGTATAAACCCACGCTTGGCAGTGTTTTGGTCCATGCATGCTGGGATTGTGTGGTGTACCGTAGCTCTAACTACACGCGGCCTGTGCCGAATCCCACCCCCCACATGACGACATGTATCCTCACCACATAGTTGAAGATGAAGCGGGAGTGGGAGAGCTTGAGGTGCTTGAGCAGGCTGTACAGCCTCCTGCAGTTGAGGGTGCACCAGGGGCAGTGGAGGTCATCCCTGGCCTCCGTCTGCTGCCGCGTGTTGTTGTTGTACAGGAACTGGAAACGGACAGCATCGTTATCATATGCATTTTAACAGGGAGGTCCAGGATAATGTTATTGCTGCTATTAACGATCATTTTTATAGTCGATTAAACTAACGATCATTGTTTCGATTAATATAGTTACCAGAATCCAAAGTGATGTCCTAAATTTGCTTGCTTTATCTGACAAGCAGCTGACAAAAAAACGTTTTCAGTTTGTAATGATCCATGAACCAAACATTTGAATTTCTAAAGCATCAAGCAGCAAATGTTTGATATTTGTATTTTGTACTTAAAAAAATTACCTAGACGAGTAATCGATTAGTTTTCTGGCGATCGATCATTGCAGCTCTAAATAATATATAAATTTTTTATGAAGTAGTACCAGGATACTACCATTTACACCAACATGCATGAACACAGACAATCGATATTAGTACTCCAATGCAAACCAGTAAACCACGTTCACACAATCGAATGCTGGTCCTCGTACTGCACAACTTTAAGCCAACATATATCGGACTGTTGTACAGACGGTTGCATGTACTTTAAGACACGCACCTCCACACTAGCGAAGCGACCTACCTGGTAAAATATACGCAGCTTCTGTCGTGGTTCACATTGGACCAGCTCTCTCCTCGTCTGAATGTCCGTGCTCACGGAGTCCTTCACTGCTGAAAGTGTAGTGAGTGAGTGTAGCAGAGTTATTTCTTCAGAAGAATGTGATTGGTGATCAGCTATTATTAGTATTACCTTTACATTTAAATTTGAGATACAGTGAGCAGCTTCAGCGATGCAACTGTGTGGAACCAACAAAATGCTCATCTTCACGTTCTTGTCAAGACGAGCATTACTAAAGATGAACCTATAATATAACTCGCATGGCTATTATCCTAACGTGCATGACTATTAAAACCCATGTCCTTTTAAGCATGCATGGAAACCAGAGCACATGAAACACATTAACACAAGGAGAACATGCATGTTGCATGCATGAAGGATGGATCATGGTGGGCGTCACTAGTAACCGCCAACTACTCAGGAGGAATTAACTGTGTGACAGCTCCAGGAGACTCCAATTAAACACAAAAAGTCATGAGTGCTTCAGGGATCACCAGGGATCACCGTCAGATCCAGTCCTCGAATCAGAAAATCACACATGAATTTAGTGCAAGCACCAATCACCACTCAGTGTAGGAGCTTTAGAAGTTGCATACACAGAGCACCCACTGCAGTTCTGTTGTGAACAACTTTAAATAAATCATGTGGAAAACAAGTATGTAGTTTTTTTTCTTCTCTTAAAAACACAAAACAGTGTGTAGGGATGGGCCGGTGTGAACATTTTTCAAACCGATAATTTGTCAAACACCGAATGGTACCGGTATATCAAATTTTTTTTTACCACCAGATCGTGCAGCTGCCAACGCAGCTGCCGACAAGTGAAACTAATAATGCGTTTACATGTAACCGTCTCAGAAGACTGTAGAGTGTGGTCGTGGTCACCGGTGTTACACGGTGTTGGATGCGCCACTGGTGGGAATTTAGTCACACGGCCCCCACCATCATTTTGCTAGTATTTTAATTATTATTATTATATTACAAATTACAAATGTACACTGTACAGCATCACACATCTAACCTGGTCCCCTGCTTAAGTTTAATGGGGGTTAGATGAGTTGTATGGGTTAGTCTGTTAGATCCATTGACTGTATGGGTTGTCTTGCGCTGGTGCATGGATGTGTGTGATGGGCTCTGTGCATTGGATGGCGATTAATAAATAGAGAGACAATTAGAAAGAGAATATTTAACATTTCATCAGAATATAGGCCTATACCATTATATGAATTTGTTTATTAATATGTGGGTAGGGCTGGCCCCAAATATAGGGTTTTAATTATGAATGTATTTAGCAGCTATTTCCACATTTAAACAAAGGCAAAATATACCAAAAAGTTCTAACTACTAATAATAACGGGTTGGTCATTTAATAAACATTAACAGAATCGGTAGCAATGTTATTTCTTTTCCTGGCGATCTGTCATCCACTAGTGTGTGTTCTGTGTGTTTTCTATTCAGGTGAAAAGCGCTCGTCCTGCCGTGCAATTTCATCAAAACTTTGCACAATGTTCAAACCACCTATTTGCTTTGTGATAATTGGAAGTAGGCCTGCTCTCATACTATGGAAGCAGTGCGTCTTCAGAAACTTTTAGGCTACATTGAACCTCTGCCGTAATAGAGCCGTAATAGAATAGAGACTGGACCGATGAGTGGAGCTCAAAGTCACTGACGTCCACGCAGCAACCATGATATTTTATTTGCTTTTTGCGTTATTAAAATAACACTTCAGAATTGAAAAGGAACAATCAGTTGATAAAAACGGGACTCTGCAGCAGTGGTCTCCGGTTCAGACAGGGAAAGATATTATGCACTGTGAATTTCCTTCTCTTTGGAAACTACGTTGTTACACCAGAAATAGCCTGGTCCCAAATAGATAAATAGCCTGGTCCCAAATAGATAAATAGCCTGGTCCCAAATAGATAAATAGCCTGGTCCCAAATAGATAATTAGCCTGGTCCCAAATAGCAAGCTGTTAGCAATGTCAGCAGCCCTTGCACTCCGTCGCACGCTACAGTACATTCAAGAATGGACGAAGAAAGAGAGACCAGAGAAGTTACACATTGTAGCAAAGTTTTGAACAGGCACTGCACTAGTAATGAGAAATACCGGTGCAGTCGGTGAAAGCAGTGCTAGATAAAAAGAGGGGTGTGGTTGAGACCTACCCAGCGGGGCGGCTCGGTGGTGGCTGGTCCGGGTCTCCATGGGGCTGGAACCGTCAGAGTTGCGCGTGGACAGGGGCTTGGCCACTGGCGCAGTGGACTTAGCGCCGGCGTCCCCCGTCCAGCGCAGTGTGAACTGCAGCGTGGGTCCCTGCGAGAACGTCTCAAACGGAGGCAGCCTCTGTGAGGAGAAGAGGGGGGGAAAAATGAATGGAAACTTTTCATTCTGTAGCCGTCGTCTTTCCTACCTACCCTCTGTATTAGTGTACTTGTGTAACACACACACACACACACACACACACACACACACACACACACACACACCTTGCCATCCAGGATAGTCTCCCATGTAGCTCTTTTCTTGCTCACAGGGCTGTCCTCCATGCCCTGCATGGACACCTCGTACTCCCCATCCAGCAGCTGCAGTCTCCTGCAAGAGGAAGAGATTATACACGGCCACCTTTATGCGGTAACCTACAAAAACATGCGCACAGCGGCGACAGCACCATATAAAAGCAGCCGTTCCGTTTCTCTGACAGTCATGATATTGAGGCTTAAACACCAACCTGTTTTTATCAAAGACGGTCATCTGTGCAATGTAGGTCTCGGTGGTCCCGTCCTCCTCTCTGTGCGAAGAACTCCTTTTTTTTCTACTTGGGGTCTCTGTTACATCTGCCAAATGGAGAGGTGGGGGGAATAAACGTTTTCTTTAAATAATTAAACTCTCTTCATACATCTGTTGAGTGCCTGCACAGCTACTCAGGGTGTGCACCACATGACTCATCATTGACACACCAAATGAATCATTTGAAAGATCTATTTTTGTGGAGCACATTTCTATCGCTACTGCAGAAGAGAGAAATCAAAGTGATAGACAAAGTGAAAAACTTTTCTTAAAAAAAAAAGGGGGAGTACCTAAAACGTCGGGTTTGACATGGTCTGAAAATCTTGCATCTTTTAAGGCACGTTGCTGTACCTCAACTCATCTGTATTTAGTATTTTCTCATGTGATGATATTTAAGCCTGTAGTTAGTCGCTTTTTTATGTTTACGTCCCCACACGTGGCTTATGTTTAAAGTTCTCTGTAAACAGCATTTTCCGCTTAATGTAATGGCCCTCAGCACGCAAATTGCCCAACCAGTTTCAGGATGAAGCAAATGACTTGTTTATAGTCAAGAGAATAAAAAAAATCAAAAAAATCAATGACAGCTCTGTGCTCGTTAATAAAAACACATCATTGTTCAAAATTCAGGGTGCGCTGCACCCATGCTATTTTTCCCCCTCTCAAAGTTCTTGGCTTCCCATTTTTCTTTCCCGGTTCAACGTACCAATGTTCTCATTGGCCTCTCCGTTGACCAGGCCGTTGGCTTCCCTTCGCCCTGCGCGCGACACCCTGAACAGCAGCGAGTAGGACTTGACCATGTGACTGTTGCTGGGCTCAAACTCGCTGCTGGAGACCAGTAAGGAAGGGTAGGAGCCCAGCTTGGTTTGGTTGCTGTCGGGATTCAAAGGCACCTGCTTTTTACCTGTAGGCACTTGCTTTACTGGGCAGCTGACATCCTGCGACGAGAGACGGATATAATGATAGATTAGAGGCTGAAGGAACACATCGGCCTGCTACAAATAATGAATCACAAATACTAGTATCGTAGCTTAAACGTCCCATTCAATTTATAATGGTAGTATACTCTTCAAACAACTGTTGGCATATATGAACCTGCGCTATACACCGTATCGTTTTTTTCCCCCTCACAGACAACGCTGAGTTAGAGAATTGGGTTTATGGTAGTATGAATGATTATGGATAATATAATTAAAATAATTTTGTACAAAAGCCATGGCTGCAGTGATGAAGCAAATAATCTATAAACAAATCTGGAGTCAACTGATGTTACATTACCTTGCGTTTTTTATGGCAGACTTTGACAAGTAGCACCTCTAATGACACTGAGTTTTGTTCATTTTCTGAATTCTGAGATGGCTTTTCTGTAAAGGAGAGGAGAGATTGTCAAATTGTGATAGCTTTTGTCCCTTACCAGAAAGACCTGGAAAGCCAGTAGACTTTACTTACCATCCTTATGGAAGAAACCAGTAAAGGTTAGCTGAAGATGGGACGCTAGGCTGAAAAGAGAACGGCAGGAGAGGGAATGAGATCAAATACTACAGCCAACTCGTTTACCATGGAGGGCCATACCAATGTTGTTGAAAACATTACATTTTACAGAACCACCCTATTGGTGGGTTCAAGTGCACAGTGTGGAAGCAGTGACGCAGGCACAGGGCGGTAATGGGGAGAGGTAAAGTGAAAGTCAGCGCTTCTAAAAAAATGTATACAACAGAGCTTGTATCACAGTTGGATTTGAAAATGGTAATGAATAAAAACACATACAAGTCAAACAACAAGGTATGATTGTATTTGGTGCCCTTAGGTAGTAGTAGTAGTTAATCTGCATTATTAGTAGATAATACAGTTAAGATAATAGAGTTTAATGTCATTAAGTTATACCGAAAGACAATCTTTGTTACCTTTGAGATTCTTGCTCTCCCTTCATCCTTTCAACTCTCTGCAACAAATCATCCACCTTGAACGTTTTCCTGCAACAGGAAGTAAAAAAAACAAACCCACCCACTGCTTAGCCACAGTTTGCATTCTTAAAAATCATATTGTCGTATTAAGCGCATCATGTTAGCTTTTGCAATTCACGACAGATTTACCTTTTGGCATTTGTTCGAACGTTTCTATGAGACATGAAGGTGAGGGTCCTGTGCAAGAAGATGGGCTATAAAAAAGGAAACAGACTGTTTTAACAGATGTATTAATTAACCATTAAAAGTTTTAACGGTGTGGGACACAAAATTATACTTTACTCACAGCTATCAAGTTCCTTGTGCGGAGAAATCGATATATCTGAGTGGGCTCTGTAAATGAACACATATGGTTAAGTTTATTATAAACCTCTGATGCCCTGTATGTATAGCACCCATGTTTCTAGTCAAAGTGGACATATCTCAAAACTAGATTATGGGCATCTACTTAATTAAGTACTGTACAAGTCTACTACTACAAAAAAAAAATTTAATCCAATTTCCTGTACCTAGTCCATATGAAAAGCAAGCCACAACATAACAGTGGCTGAATGAGTATGACAATAAATTATAGTAGAAAAACTCAATATCGATATAAAACCTTTACTCAAAGTGAAATCCGAGTTGTCAATACGGCCATTAAAAAAACAACTAAATACAACGAAACGATACGTAATTACAGGCAGAGAAAAACGACGGATGTAGCCCCGTGATATGACTTTAACCAACTTCAACCAAGAGGCCTGTCACAGCCCTAAACTGTTGAGTTGAACTACAAAAAACTAACAAAAAAAACAAAAACAAAAATCACAATAAAGAAAACTAACTAACTAAAATAAACCAGCGGTGAACAGTTGAGGTGTTGCTAAACGACACCGCGGAGCTCGGTGCCGTGTTGGGGTGATTCATACTTACTCTCGAAGGCCTGCAGGAACAGCTCATGGTCGGCCTGGATCTGCTCCATCTTCGGCTTCTTCACGGAGTTCATCACGGCGGAGGAGGCTGGGTAGACGGCGCCGTTTGCTTTGCAACTGCCCCCACTCATGCTATGACCTGAGTGCTGCTGCGGACCACAAAAACACCTCAGACAATATACCGCAACACTTTCACGACGACGAGGCCAAAACAGCCGGAAAAGTGACCACAGGGCGAAAGTTAGCTTAGCAAGTAGTCGGTCGGTTGGCTAACGTTAGCCGAAAACGGGGGGGCTAACGCTCAGCTAAAAGCACAATGCTAACTAACACATTAGCCGGTGCGGCTAAAGCTTCCTCTTTGGCTAACCTTTTGGTGGTGCTTTTTTTGGGGGGGCAACCCCACTCCCGAGTTAGATCGGAAATCCCGACAGAATAACCCCGATATTATAACCCACAGAGCCCTTAATATAGAGACCAAATCACCAGCCCCATGGCATTTGTTAGCCACACAGCTGCCTGAGCTCAAGCGCTTGCCTGGCAGACTCACCAGCAGAAGCCCATGGAAATGAAGAGAGACGAGAAAAAGGATGCTGGCTAGCTAGCGATGCTAGCACATCTGTCTACAAAACGGAACCCAACGCGTCCAAGTTCGTGCCGCCGCGCGCTATCATCACAAAAAAACGTCGCGTGTGCGTGGACTCCGGGTCGTTTTTTTTCTTTTTTTAAATCCAACAAAAATATTGATTAGCTTTCTCCAAATTATATTGCCTGTTTGGTTTCCTCCCGATTTGTACTGGACAACAGGGCATTGGCCGCCGCTCAGCCAATAGCAGGCGAGCTGGGGATTCTGAGCGCTGTGATTGGCTGAGCGCGGCCGTACATGACACACAAACCGCTCTCCCGGTCCGCGATTTTGCGGGAAATCGAGCGCGGTGTCTCGTGCATGTGACTGCAGCCATAGCAACCCCGGCGGCGGAGCTACGTCCGCTTCGTCCGGGTTGTGTTTCTTTTAAAAGGTGTTATCTTTTATAAATGTGTTATCTTTTTTAAAGGTGTTATCTTTGGATAACGACTCCTCTTTGTGGAGCGACTCGTTGGTCTTTTGGGGGTTGGCCGTGAAGCATTTCACGCGCGGGAATTCATGACACGTTCACGTTTAAGCACATGGCGGCGTGACTGCGCGCGGAAGCCGCAACACTTCACCCACTATTACCGACACATTAAACCCCGGTGGCCGTTATTTTGAAAGTGTCGTTTTTGAAAAGTGTAAAGCGTAGAGCTGATTTTTTTGTATCTTATCGAGCCGATGTTTCCGCACGGAGGGCTTAGACACACGGAACCGGAAGAGCAACATCGCCACTTCCCGTGCAACTTCCGGTCTTTCACCCATGTGCAATGTGGTGAATTGAACTGGGATTACCGTATGCTGTTTCTCTGTTAAAAAAACACAACACATTACCAGACCGAATAGTTTCCCCAGCGTATCGAGGTACACCAGGTGAACTGAAACATGGCGGAGGTCATCCAGCTGCGGGTCGAGGAGCGGATCCCAGAGCTGGAGCATTTAGAGAGAGTCGGCCTGTTCACCAATAAAGAAGTCAAGTAAGAGCACATATGTACCTAGTCCAGAAACACTGTGATGTGATGATCACCATCTCTTAACAACATGTGATATGATATGTGTTTCTATAGCTTGCTTAATGCGTAGCAATAATTAGCATTTTTTAGGCTAACTATGGTTTATTTGTATTTTTTTTAATCCCCAACCAAGATCCCTGATTAAAAGAGCAACAGCCCTGGAGTACAAGCTGCAGAGGTTGATTCTAAACAAGGAGGACTTCATCGCATACGTCCAGGTAAAGTGCTGTACACTGACTGTACACCTTTCTACTCCAGTGGAGGACTTTCATTTGAGCTTGAGGAGCACACTAACGACGCCATATTTACTTTATTACAGTATGAAATCAACGTTTTAGAGCTGGTTAAAAAGAGAAGAGCGGTGAGTGTTTTCATTATAATAATTCAATATTTGCCATGCACTGGCAAACATGTCCTGTATAAATGGTATTTCAAGTAACATTTAACGTTACCTTTATTTTGCAGCACATTAAATACCATTTCAAGAAGGAGGAGATTGAGTTCCCCATCATCCAAAGAATAAATAGTGTCTTCAAAAGAGCCACAAACAAGTGGAAGGTATTAACACACACACACACACACACACACACACACACACACACACACACACACACACACACACACACACACACACACACAGGTGTTGTAACAAGGTAGAATGGTCTCCCCTGTATGAAATAATGATGTAATATTACATATCTTTGTTTACCTTTTCATTACAGAGTGATGTGCAGCTGTGGCTCTCTCATATTGCTTTCTGTAAGAAATGGGTATGTAAACATGATTTGCCATGATAATCACAACAGTTTACCTGATCCACGTCCCATGAGTATTGTTCTGATTATATTCCCTATTGCTCTCACTTAGGCCACCAAGGGTCAGCTAAGCAAAGTCTTCTCAGCAATGATCGCGATACACCCCGATAAGCCAGGTATGGTTTCTAATGTTATAATATATATGCTAAGCATCCCCAAATGTAGGGTTATGTACAGTCATGTACATTTCTCTACAAAGCAAAATGTAAACAAAACAAAGCGATTGCATTAAAATCTCTCTTCCTCTCTTCAGCTCTGTGGATCATGGCTGCCAAGAGTGAGTTGGAGGACATCGATTCTTCAGAAAGTGCCAGGCACCTGTTTCTAAGAGCTCTTCGCTTTCATCCAGAGGACAAGAAGGTCTTCCAGGAGGTAGGAGGAACTTAAAAAATGTGTATTCTACTATTACTGCAAAATGCTTCAAAATATTTACTGCCATTTAAATAATTGAAACCCTTTTACAGCCATTCAAATTAGGGATGCACTGATCAGGTTTTATTAGGCCAATACGATCACGGTTTTATTTTAAATGTGTGATCAGACGATCCGATACCCATCACCGGTTTGTACAGTTAAATATAGGCTAGGATTGCTGGGTTTATAAACCCAGCAACTAGGCTTTATATAGGGTCTGTGTGGCACTGGGTTTATAAACCCAGTGCCACACTGACCCTATATAAATCCTAGTTCTATATTATGGAAGATAATCAAGATCATCTTCATAATAATATACATTAAAATTATTTTATAGTTAATTAGCGTAGGCTTTTCATAATATTTTCATTGGCATTCTAGGAACAAAACGTTACATGAATAGAACATTAAGAGATGTATTAACTGTTTAACAAACTTGATCTGGCAATTGACATGGGTGATGCCAGATATTTTAACTTTTTGCCTCCTGTGATGTGGCGTAGCGCTAATACCACATTGCGCATGGGCTATCTTTAAAGGCTGCAGGTCTCACGTGTTATGGTTTTAATTAGTCATTCAGCATTAATAACCAGTATGCAAAGGAAGCGTGTATATAGTTTCACATAGATTAATATTGGCTGCCTATGCCAGAGCCTAGAAGGTAGAAGGGAACTGTATCCGCGCAACACACCGACTCTCCGTGAAATCCGTGCCCATGAAAAGAGCGCCGTCAACGGCTTCACTGAGGAGCTCAGCCCGGCGCTCCAGCTACAGTGGACAGTGCTGTTATTAAGTCTAGGTTTCAAGAAAGCCTTGTTTTGCTTAGGAACTATGTTGACATGTTAGTTCTGTGGCTGCAATCGCTTGGCTCGCTTGGGTTATGCCGTTTGGAAATTGCTCTCGCTTATCTTCCATTAAAGTGACAGAGTAGCCAGTTAGTTTCACATGAAGCAGAAAGATATGTGTGGGACTACTCTGTAGGACGACTCATTTTTGCACAAACCTAAAAATAAAATAAAACCACACACAGGGAGAGTGAACCTGTTCTCCAGTATTATTCAGGCTGGTTATTGTGTCCAACAACCGAGATCAATGAAACGGGCTATATGTCTATGGTTAAGTGTAGCCTACCTCAATTTGAAGAGGAATTACGTTAAGTGCATTACAAACATTAATTGTCTCAGTGACTGAACATAATGACAGCGTGTGTTGTCCACAATTTGTCTTATGGGAAAATGTATGATTTTCTCTAAACGATTACCAGTTAGTTTGTTCCCATGAGTACTAGAGTACTCGTTTTTTTCTGGGGTTTTTTTGCGCATGCGTCATCGCTCAGCAAATCTGTCTGTCTAAAATGCGATAATGGAGCAGAGAGTTCTCCGGCTGCACTTCACAGCGCTATTCATGTCCATGTCCTTGTAAAACGCTTGTAATAATAAATATTGAAAAACATCTAGTGTGGAATGATTTAATTTCCAAATTCCAAATGCGTTTCACTACTTTTGACTCTGACTCTGTTTGATTATGTCCATACAAGGCTTTTCCCTTTGCTCGGTTATGCCATTATCTTATCTTTATTTGAGTGTCAAAAGCGTTTTTGCAGTGAAGTTTTTTTAACTTTACCATGGTGATTACGCAACAATTATTTAGTTACACTATAATAGGCCTACTTTATTTATTATTGTTTTCTGTTATGCAGTACTTCCGAATGGAGCTGTTGCATGCAGAGAAACTGAGGAAGCAGAAGAGCATGCTGGAGACGGCTGAGATGGACCTGGTGAGGAGAGCCAAGAGACAAATGCACACGCGCTGAATCTCTGCACTGTAAGCCTAAATTAACATTCCTCCTACTTTTCAGGGTGAATATGAATTTTCGCCAGAGATTTTGAGTGGCAAACTGGCAGAGATTGTCTACAAAGAGGCTACAGAGAAAATTCAAGGTGGGCTTATCTCTTGTGTGGCCATAATTACATTTTGCACTGCATATAACTACACATTATACATAATTACTTTTTGAAAGTCAAAATGTTCCCTTCTCCATTAGGCGCAGAGTTCATCATCTCACTCCTGAATATTGCAGCCATCTTTGATTTCACTAAAGAATTACAGGATACCATCCTAAATGAGTAAGGCATAACAATACATCAATGGGGCTAAAGTGTTGATGACAAAGGTCCTGGGTTTAAGCGCAACTCACTGACTCATTTCTACAGTTCTAGTGATTTTCAGATCATGATTTTCTGTATAGAAAAACTTTCAAATCATTACGGTTGAAAGATGTTTTCTTAGTTTCAAGCCTTTGCCAACACAATTGCCATTTGTCATGTCTCTATAAGTCAAAACTTTCCTTTTAAAAATGCCACCAAATTAGTTGAAAGTGACTTACAGCATCTCTTGTGCAATGCGTGTCATTAAAGGACAATTCCGGCGCAAAATGAGACCATATGATCATAACACATGTCCACCGAGTTGGACCGTTCTCTGGGA
>JAOPJH010000097.1:3373862-3386990 GCA_027122575.1 Merluccius polylepis
AAGTCCAAAGTGTTAAATAACACAATACTTTGATATAAATACAGGCTACAAATATAGAAGACAATTACAAAAGACAAGCTAATACACATTACACGCTAATACACGCTAAATACATGTTATACACGAGCCCATGTGTTTTTTTAAATGATAAAAACCAACAAACAGTTCTCTTTGTTGACATTGGATGCGCCCCTTAGCGGATTCACAGAAGCATTCATTCACCTCTTCTCGCTTCTAGGAGCATCTCTCAACCGGTAATTTGAATTCTTCTTCTTCTTCTTCTTCTTCGACCGACCCAAACATCATTGGTGCACGCGCGCTACTCCGACTGATGCTGTGACGTTGGGATGGCCCTCATTGGTGGCTTGGACCACCGCGTTGCTGCCCTGGAGCAGGCCAGACACCTGGAAAGAGAGGAGAAAAAGAGAGAGCAAGGGGGAGGGAGCGAGAGAGAGGTGTTGATGGAGGTGGTGGTGGAGGAGGAGGTGCTAGCAGCGATATTGGTGGTGATTAAGGTGTTGATGGAGATGATGGTAATAGTGAAGGTGGTAGTAGTGATATTGGTTGTGGTTCTAGTGGAAGAGGTGGTTGAGATGGTGGTCATAGTAATAGCTGTGTTCGGTCATCGTAGAGTTGTGACGTTGCTTCCTCTCATTTTCAAATTGACGTTGCATATGTTACCAGTGGATGGAGTCATGGATTGATTTTTTTCTACAGGCATTTAGTAACTTACATTTAAAAAAAAGCAAAACCATGCAGTGAAAAGTTAAATAGCGGATCTTTAATTTGTTAACTCCCTCTCTATGATAAACACATGTTATTGCATGCATCACCTCTGATTGGCTGATAAGGTTACCCAGTCACCTGATTAAGCGTTGATGTGACACACCTGTTTATTGAAACTGAATTGCATTGTATTTTTTTGTGTATGATGCTGCCCAAAAAAGGCAAACTCAGTGAACCAAAGAACTCTGCTTTAATTCAATATAAATGGGTGCATCCAACTTCATGTGAATATCATGGTCTGAATGGATAGATCAGCATACCAGCCAGTAAATCTAAATAGTCTCATCCAGAGGCAGGCGCAGTCAACCAGAAAATAGATATTCTATTCTATTGCATTTCACTCAATAATAACTGACAGATGGCTAAATCATTTCTAATAAACAAATTATATTATTATATCAATAAGGCTTTATTGGTCCTGGAAATATATAAAGTAATATATCAAATATATAAATATATTAAAATTATCTCCACCAGCTGCAACATAAAATTACATTAAGACATCAATAAATATAATCCAATCATGGAATATATATTATTCTGAAATGGGCCATTCTGTATGTTTTGATGCTGATACTTTTGTACTTTTACTTAAGTTACATTTTCAATGCAGGACATTAACTTATATTTTTACAGTGTGGTAAACATTTTGGGGGTCAGGGGCTCAAGCAAAAAAAAAGGGTCCTCACCCCACCGACATGCACTATTCTCACCCCGCCATCCATAATCACACACTACATAACATGGGACCAGTTTAAATTCTAGTTGAACACATTAATCTATGAAAAACACACAGATTTAATGTAGTAATGCAAGTCAGTCAGTGTAAGTAATGCAGTCAATCATTTACCTTTCATTATAAGTAATGATCAGATTGTAGATTTGCAGTCCTTCTCTGACATGCTTGATTCATAAGACTCCTGAATTTGGGGTTTCAAAACTTCCTTCTGTTTTCATGCTCTGTACTATTTTGTTACGCATATATTTTATGAATAAGACATGGGTACAACTGCTGAACTACAGTTTGATTTTAGTGACATGTTTTTGAGCATCACATTGAGAGGAAAATAACCACAGTATTTAATTATATTCAAAAACATACGCACACACGCACACACAAAAAGAAAAGGGGGTGACTAATCACTAAACTAACAAAACTATGCAAAATGTGACTTCCTGCTTCAGACGTTCAGACGCTATCTACGTTTGTAGATATATAATATTAAAAGTGTTGTTTAATCATGGTTTCATACTTAAAACAGTGCCTACCTGAGTGATATTCACCGTAACCGAACTGGGGATGCAGTGCTTTCATGACAAGTACTTTTCAGTACATGTCAGTACTTTTTCAATTGATATGGTGTATTTATTTGTGCATACTACTACACATTTCCCTTTTTATATTTGATATAATTTCAATAACAAATAAAGAAAAAAAAATGCAATTAACACCAGCCAAAAAAAGGGCAAAAGGGCAGGGGCTCACTCCACCCTTGGACCCTACCGTGCCTGCTACCTTTACTTAAAGGACAATTCCGGTGCAAAATGAGACCATATGATCATAACACATGTCCACCGAGTTTTCATTCTAGTCGAATGGAACCAAAGTTCTCAAAAATTGCTAATTAGCTTATAACGCTAGCTGTTGGGGCCATTAAAGGTCCCTACCATTGACTCACTTCAGGCCGTGTTTAACTGCATGGAGGACATCAAAACATGGATGAACTTAAACTTCTTAAAGCTAAATGAAAATAAAACAGAGGTTGTCCTGTTCGGTCGCCCTGACCTGGTTCAGGCCCTTGCTAGTTCCCTTGGCCCTCTAGCACCTTACATCAGATCTCATGCTAGGAATCTTGGTGTAATTGTTGATGGTGCTTTTAAACTGGACAAACAGGTCAGCTCAATGGTCAAGGCTAGCTTTTTTCAACTGAGGCTTCTAGCCAAGGTTAAGCCATATTTAAGCCAGAAGGACCTTGAAAAAGTAATTCATGCTTTTATTACATCTCGCTTAGGCTATTGCAACTCCCTGTATGTTGGCATTGATCAGGCAGAACTTAACCGCCTGCAGCTAGTCCAAAATGCAGCAGCACATCTCTTAACTGGGACTAAGAAACGTTAGCACATAACTCCGGTGCTGTCTTCGCTTCACTGGCTTCCTGTGAGGTACAGGATCGATTTTAAGATTCTTGTTTTTAAGTCTCTGAATGGGCTCGCACCGGAGTACCTGTCTGACCCCATTCAACTGCATCAGCCCTACAGAGCCCATAGGTCAGCTAGTCAGGTGGTCTTAGACGTTCCTCGCTCCTTTTTAAAATCGAGAGGAGCTAGAGCCTTCTCAGTTGCGGCTCCCACTCTGTGGAATGCATGGGGTTTTATTTATTTGTTATCTCTCTATATGACTGACTGTTTTTATTGTTTTTATTGCTTTGATTGTTTTTAGTTGTGTATTATACTGTGAAGCACTTTGGTAAGCCACACACTGTTTTAATTGTGCTGTATAAAAAAAAAGCTGACATTGACATTGACGAATAAATTACTGTTTGCAGTTAACAGCAGAGAGGGCCCGTATAACCCAGGCCTCCTCCCAGCATGCCCAGTCCAGGCCTCACAGGACGCATGGAGAGACAGAGGAGGGGAAAAGGTGGGACAATACCATGGAATTGATTCATTGGTTGGTCAGGGATTTTCAAATGTCCTCTGGCCCAAGGCCCACCAGAATTTACCTATGCTACGCTCAGCAAGCAAAAATGTCAAGGTTAACGAAAGAGGCTAAATTAGCCTAGGCTACATGTTATATTTGTTGTTTATCAATAGGACTGTAAAACTAGCTAGCTTTCAACACAACATTTAGTCTTCTATGCATTATGAATATTTTTCCATCTGATTCTGTGTTTAATATTTACTCTAGTATGGCCCTGAAGACAACCTGTCATATACCGTTTCTCCAGTAGAGGGCACAATAGAGGTAACTGTGATTCAAGGAATACGCCATGCTTGCTAAATTCAATTTGTTTAGCTTGCATGGATACCGATTTGTATTTCCTGGTGATGTGGCTACAGTATGTACATGAATATGAACTAACTAGTGCCGATTAAGATATATTGTCAAATTATCTTCAGGCTAAATTATCGATCGACTAATTCTAGTTTTTGAAAGTTACTTTAAGGTTTGTTAATTGTTCAGGCTTTTGAATTCAGTTTCCATTTTCCTGTTCTGTGTTTTTCTCTGTCCCTTCAGGAACCCGGTAGTCCCCTAGCTGAATACTGGGTCTACCTAAATAACAAACACAATTCATTTGAATCCACCCTCACTAGCCACCATGACTTTGTTACCAGCCCAATAGCCCACCACTGGCCTTATCCAACCATATCAATGCCCGGCGGGACATCTCCCTCTGGTCCAAAGACGGACCAGGCCATTGTGAGCCACTCCGCCTCTGAGTGTGGGGACGTCAGCGGTCCTGACCTGGTTGCGGTCAAGGCTGCGGCTCACCTGCACCTGCTGGGAGAATCCCTGGCCTTGATTGGTCACGAGCTTCAGGAGACAGATGTGAGTTTTGTGGGAGAAAAATAAACAATATTTTAATATAAATATTTCTACATACTTACTGTATATATTTGTTTAAATCATTTAAAACTTGCTTAAAATAGTCTATAATGTTGGTCTATTTTTTTAAAATCATTTGACATCCTTAATATTTTGAATGCTCATACTCCAGGATGGATCGAAATTCTAGTTATTGTATATATTAGTATTTTTATTTTTCATTTTACACAAGATAGATATACTAGAGCAGGGACCCCTTGGCATGAATATCAACACATTGTCATTCCCAGCGAGGTCATTGGCCCTACGCTTCAAACTGTGACGCTCTTGGTACCCCTCCTGCTCCTGGTACCCCTCTAGCGTCAATTTTGCACATGCAGGGCTGTTCAATAGATATCAATGGTGTAGTGCGCCAGTCAAAAAATAGCGTTTATTTTATAGGCCTATTCATTCAAGCGACAATGCAATATAATAAATTATATCATTTAGAAAATAGGGTTTGTTTTAGGCCTAGGCTCCAGCAGATATTAGTATTATGTGCTAACACACACTGGTATGCAGGGCCATACAGGGCACACACACTAATCGCAATGACGGCAATGCATGCAAGGTAATGTTTTTCCGGAGGCTGGGTGACGTTGATAAATATATAAAATGTGCTACAATCTTGTTCGATTATCAACCAACCAGTTGTAACATTGTATAACTTAATTCAGTTCCGGTGTAAATGGTTTAATGATTATAATGGATGTTATCAGTGGTTATCAGCCCCATAGTTATGGGTCAGTGTCTGTTCTACCTACCAGTAGGTCTTGAGGGCCGTTATCGTCCATTCGTCTGGTTGATCACTGATACCAAACCCACAAGAGTCCAGGTCCAGTAGGTAGGATGTGACGCTGTGATGAGGTCAACTCATGTTTACAATGTAAGCAAGCAGTTTACATTGCTTACGACTTCATGAGTTCTATGTAAAGTGTCATTTACACGAACCCAGATGAAGATTCACTTTAATAGCGTCATTTACTCTTTTAAAGATGAATGGTTTTAGCTGGCTTTTACTCCACACCCCAGCCTACTTGTTGCCATAACAACTTTAGGTGCTGACAGCAGCTGAGCTGCCATACATAATTTTGTTTTTAGCATAAACTAGAGTCCACTGGCGAGGGAAGAAACACATACGTTAAGGTGCCTTTTGAAGCCAAACCGAACGCAGTTTAGTTTTAATTAATAAATTACTTAAGTATTTAACGTGACTTGTTTTTTGTTTTAGTCCACAGTCCGAGTGCTAGTTGCGTCACTAGAGAGATTTGGTAGGCAATGACCCCTCATGTGTGAGACGACTTCAGTGTAGCTTTTTATGTGACAGTTAAATGTGCATTTTCAATAACACGTACTTGAGTGGGAGGAAGAATAAAGAAATGTCGTCCTGCCATGTTATTCAGCTCATGTCTTGGCTGTCTGTTGCATTCTGATCTCATTCATTCAGCTGTAGAGGAATTAGTTGTAAACAGATTGACGGGTAGCTACAGCGTGTATTGACTATTTCTGTTGAGTACAATGATGATGGCAAGCTGCCTATTTATAAGGAATAGAGAACCAGATCAATAGTAATTTCATTAATGAGGATGGTATGTGGAATATATTTCAATTATCTCAATTAGCAGCCGAGTGTGTGAATAGATGGAAGAGGGAGTTCATCAGAAGATAAAACACACATTATTTATGGGGGCCTTGAATGCATTGGGAGTAAGCTAGAGACATGTGGTCCTTTAAATATCAAAGAGGACATTAAGGACAACTAGCATTATCAATCATTTCTCTAGCCCTATAGGAAGTGATCCATTTGGGTATCTAGACAACCAGGTAGTAAAGCATTCATAGGGGACCTCCTTGGGGTCAAGCACACTTGGGAGAGGGCCTCAAGCACATATACAATTAGCAATATGGCGGCTGTAGCACCACAGGAAGTGATGCAAATGGTCGTTGGAAGGTCATCAGAAGATTAAAAAACACATACCATTAGTGGGGTCCTACAATAACTTGGGAATAAGATAGACATCTTTCATATGAAAGAGGGACTCAATGACATATGATTATCAATGTTGTGGCTCTAGCCCTACATTAGTGACTCACAAAGCATCAAATGCTCTAAATTTGTAGGAAAGATATTTGGCCATTAGACCTATCAACCAGGGGCACCTTGGGATCGCTCTGTGAAAATCTAAAGCCATACGACGGGGTCCAAGAGGGTGGAAGGGAAGGAAGGGAAGTTTGGTGTGGGGAGTCCCAGTCGGGCCCTGGAACAAGTTTGTTAAGTCTCAGTCTAAGTGGCCTTTTACACCACATTCTGATCGACGAGTTCTCACAAGCAACACTTCCTTTTTATAAGAGTTAAGTCTTCTAGGCATGTAAACACGTATGTGGGCAAGATTTTCAAGTTTGGGGGGGTCAAGCAAGGCCTGCGCCACGCCCCTTACCAGATGTGAAAGTGAATATGCGTTTCGCTCATAACTTTTTTTTTTAATGAGCTCAAAGTCTGATTCTCAGATAGACATGTTGGATCAGTGGATGGGGGCCTGGCACACGAAACGATACAGCTGAATGAATGAATTCAACAGAATTGTTAAATTGTTATTGAAAATGCCCATTTAATTGTCACATAAAAAGCTACACTGAAGTCGTCTCACATGAGGGGTCAATGACTGAAGTGCACTGTTAAGGTGATGAATCTTCATCTGGGTTCGTGTAAATGACACTTTACATCGAACTCATGAAGTCGTAAGCAACGTATACTGCTTGCTTACATTGTAAACATGAATTGACCTCATCACAGCGTCACATCCTACCTACTGGATCGTATTGACCCCCAGGGGTCCCGAACCCCACTTTGAGAACCACTGTTCTAGAGAATCTCGGTGTGTGCCTTGTTAGAAGTACCATTGTGTTGACTTGCATGGTGTTTCCTGCAGAAGGCGGTGTGTGCCAGCAGCAGCATGTCTCTGCTCATGGACTCCATGCTGTGTGCCCTGGTGCCGCTGGTTTCCCTCACCTCCCTCATTCCAGAGTTCAGGAGCGTCCCGCAACACACACTGGTATGTATGGGCAGTACCGGCCCGCCCTATATGCTGAATACACAATTGCGTAGGGCCCCAGGAATCCTTTTTTTAATTAAGAAAGTCCAATCAATCATTATGCTGCTAAAGTACGACATGATGGCACCTAAGCGCAGGTATTCCTCCGGCGCTGCCAAACGAAAAATTAAGAAAACGAAGACAGAGAGCAGAAGTGGGAATTCAGCTTTGTGTCATGGAGTCATTCATTGCAAATTTAGGAATTGATATACAGATATTCTTTAGCAGTTCTGTTCAGAAACAATTAAGCTGCTGCTGACAGACGGCGAACCTTAAGCTAACTTACGTGGCTGCTAACCGCCTGTGCGTGCATGCGTGTGTGTTTAAGGTCTGAGGGCATCATTCTTAATGAACATCTATTGAATGAAGACGAAGATGTTTACTACAAATGTGTGTTTTGTGTATTAATGTCATGCAAGGTTTATGCCCACATTATAGACTGCAGGAATGTTCTTGCCCCATTTTGGTAGAACAATATCAAAAGGTTGTCATGTTGTCCGCCCCAGACTGTGTGTGTACATAAATATACGCACGGTAGCCAGGAGGTGGCTTGGGCAGTGCCATGTTCGTGTTTCAGAATAAGAGTCCTAATGGTATTCTCTCCCTCCTATCAAGGCTGATGCAATGGAAAACGTTGCCTATATGATGCCGGGCCTCTGAGAGGGACAGACAGGCTAACAGGCTAACCGTCATGACTTCACTGTTGCATGTCTCAAATGAAAGGAACCTAAAAAGCATGCGTGTTGTTTTGGAGCTGGAGCTCTTCTTGTGGCTTTTTGTTCAACATTAAAACATGTTTTCTGTTTTCTCGGGTGGGCGTTTCTGTTCCCATAACTTTTGACTACAACCGTGTGTGTGTGTGTGTGTGTGTGTGTGTGTGTGTGTGTGTGTGTGTGTGTGTGTGTGAGTGGGAGTGGGAGTGAGAGAGAGAGATTTGTTGTGGTTGGTTACGTGCTACAGACCTGTAGTGCTAATCTCGACCCGGATCTGTTCACCGGTCGCCCAGCAGGTATAACGTCATGTTCAAGTGACTGAAATGTGTCACGAGGGTGTGGTTGTTCAAATTTGGATGTCAACTACGTCTCCCAGGCAACGGTTTCCGTGTCATGGAATGTTTCACAGCCTGAAGACTACAGGTGACAGCTGTGCCCTCAAATGTTCATCCATGTTTCTGTGGGTGTGTTCAATATGGGAGTGGCTAGACAGGTTACCACCTGATGTTGCACCGGGAAGCAGTTAAGGGAAGTTCTGCTAGGGAGTTAGGTATTTATCAAGAGACAGGTCAACCAAAGAGAGTTTTCTTATTTGAAGGGCTAACTATTCTCCATTAAAGCTCAACCTCTCGAGATAGAAGACGTAATACCGACCAAGGGAGACGAAGACCCTCAACAATGGGTGAGTGTCTTGTCATGTCTAAGCTTTATCCTTGTTTATTTGCTCGGCTGAATGTTTTTTCATTGGTGAACTGTGTATTATGCTGTAACTCATTAGGAATAGAGTTGAGTGTCACAATATTGTCATTTCAACCCATTTGTTAGTTTGACATACACATGAAAACATGTCGGCTATATCTGGACCTGCTCTCGTTTGAATGCATTTCCTCAAGGATTTTGAGGTTTTCTCGTGTATTTATTTGTCTGACCAGATTTAATTTTCTAACGGCAACAACAGTGTTTACTGCCCTTCTGTGTTTGTGTTCAGTATTGTGCCGTTCTCTGGTACTGTTTAGGTTCTGCTCTCTGCATGTTTATATGCGTAGATCGTTCCCACCGCCATTGGGTTATGCTTCTCAAACCCATGTCTTACCCAAGTAGAGAATGCAGCCGGACAGGATTGGCAAGGTGTGGCATAAGAGCACAAGTTCAACCAAACAATACAGGAGAGAAAAAGGGTTAGGGTAAAAAATGTGGGCAATTTAATGAAGGTGTCAGGTGACGGCATAGCCTTAATCATGAAGTACCTGTTGACTCGTGCAGCACCCCTGGGAGGTTGGGGCCCATGTGTACTCAGCTATGTCCAGATGTACTCTAAACATGCCCTTGACTGCACTCCACAAGAAGGAGAAACAAAGACTTTATTAAGCAGACTCTAATATGTAGATATTGGAGAATCTCTGTCCAATCATGTCATTAAATAAGAAGAGTAGACGTGGGTGTGTCCAAACAAGCCAGGCCAAGTCAAATTTCTGAGCAAATACTTTTTTCCTTTTTTTTCCATCTTTGATTGATGTAAAATAGTCGAGTCACAGGAGCACACTAACTTCCTCTACCTGTTTTGACCGTTCTCTTCGCGCTCTATTACAATGTTAAGAGGAAAAAGATTGACATCATATGTAAATGCCCTTTGTTTTGAGACGCATGGAACGTACCAACTCTAATAAACTCAGTACATGAATGATAAACCTAGCAGGCAGGAGACGGGCGTGGAACCAACCGGTTGATTAAGTGGCTGATATTCTGCATTGCATTCACAACTCACTTTGTCCCACTGTGTTCTCACATTTACGTTTTCCTCATCCATCATGTAAGAATACATTGACTCCTCCAACCTCCTCCTCCTCCTCTCCTAGCCACAGCGGGCAACCCCAGAGGCAGCACCCTCCGCGGGACGTCAACCTCAGAAGAGTTGAGGCTGGTTCTGCTCGGGACTCTCGGCTGTGGGAAGACGGCCTCGGTGGACACCATTCTGGGCAAAGAGGCGTCCGCCTCCACCTCCTCCTTCGGCTCGTCGTCCAGGATCTGCCGCCTGCGGCAGGGCGTGACCGAGGGCCGCAAGGTGACGCTGGTGGAGGCCCCGCGCTGGTACTGGAACGGCAAGCAGGTGGAAGACAGCGTGAGGAGGGAGAGCCAGCGGGCGCTGGAGCTGACCTCGCCGGGACCCCACGCCTTCCTGCTACTCATCCCAGTCTGCCAGTTCACTGAGGTGTGTGGTGCTGCTGGTTCAACCTCCCTACCCGCCCAGCGCCTCTCCTTTCATCTGTACACTTTTGTTAGATTGGGTTAGGTTGGGTTTAATGTTTTTTATTGTTGCTTTTTGGTTTGTTTTTATTTTAGATTGGCTTTATTTCTATTTTCTGCAATGTGATTTTGCTTTAATAATCATATTTCTAAATGGTTATAATTGAAATTGAAATTATTTTTAAAAAAATGCGAAATTCAATCCACAAGCCACGCTTTTGGCTCCATTACATTTGACAAAATGTTTCAAATGATATATTGGTTGAGTAATATAAATCATTTATTTGTTTTGAATGAAAATGTTTTGGATGACTGATTACAGTCACATGTCTAGATCTATACGCTTCATTCTCTTCCGTTTAATGATTGTTCTTCATTTAATACCTTCGTCACATCAACTCTGTCTTCCTGCTCTTATTATCCGGAGTCTCCTCTCCTCTGATTGCTGTTGCCAGGTGGAGGGGCTGGTCCCTGCGGAGATGAAAGAGGTGTTTGGTCCAAATGTCCTGCAACACACTCTGGTGCTGCTTACCTGTGGAGACTACCTGGGGGGACAGAATGAGGAGGTGATCAGCTTTTATTCAACCTGTTTTATTCACTGACCCATAAATACCATATGCAAATTACAAATACAGTACACACATCCTTGTGTGTACTCTATACTCTGTAGTCTATCCTACAGGATAGATTTAATAAATGAATCATCATTCATTCAGAGTACATTATTAATCCCAAAGGGACATTGTTACTGTCACAGGTGCTCTGCTAAATAGAAACATAATAGTAAACATAGGTCAGAATTGAGCCGGGTCTAAAATCTAAATTGTCTCATACAGAGACAGGTGCAGTCAACCAGAACCGATATTCTCCCAGAGCATTTCATTCACTAATGGATGATGGATGGCTATGGCATTTCTAACAAATTACACTCAAATGATCGCGCTTAAATCTTGTCTACAGCACCTTTAATACAGGCTTCAAGTTATGCACTTATGTCCGAACCACAGTGGTTCGGACCAATCAGCGTCCTATGAGGAACTACTGGCAGCTACGGGTGTGGTTTAGGTGTGACGACAGCGAGAAGCGACTGTTCGTTCGAAAACAACAATAGTGGCTCCTAAAGAGCTTAGCGTAGATGCCGCTATAGCATCAGTTAACTGAACTGGAGAGTATTTCTTCATGGAAAGAAGAGCAAAGAACGGCACTAAAAGCTTTTCTCAATGGAAAATTAGTTTTCACTCTCCTACTACGTCAAAATGGTTAATTGATCTGATTGGTTGAAGTTAGCCTGTGATAGACGGTGATGGACAGATGGTTAATCCAATCACCTGCCAAGTATTTTTTGAAAGTGCCTGCCCTTTTTCAGACGGTTTCCATGGACGACTTCCCAGATGGTTCTGTTTAACAAATCATCAGGTGGGTCAGGTTACCTTTAATCTCCCACCATTATGTAATAAAATCCCTTGTTTACAGATTTACCTGCAGGGAGAGGACCCGGGTCTGAGAGAGGTGATTGGCCGCTGTCGTGGGCGGTACCACATCATCAACAACCGCCAGCGACATGACAGACAGCAGGTCCGCACCCTGTTGGACAAGGTGAGCTGGAGAAACCAAGATAAACATCACAGGTAGAAACCAGAATCTGAGGAATGAGGAACAATAACTTTATGTTAACTGAATGAATTCTGTTGTTCACTAGGTTAGAAACTACTTTGGATATGTTGCAGTCTAGTCTACAGTATAACTAGACTACTAATCTAGACAATAGTATGGCTAAGTCTAGTTAAACGGTAGTCTACTAGTCTAGTAATACTGAGCAGTAGGAAGTCATTTCTTTCTGCTAATTATAGACATAGCAATACGATTTGAAACTGTGCTCTTGAGTAGGACTGGACAATGGACACATGTATTATCATGATACAAAATAAGTGAGTAGTAATACATCTAAGAAAGTCATTTTACAAGATCAACATGTACATCACGATATTGATGTCTCGCTTATCAATTCAAATTGAAGAATACAAATGAGGTTCATTGCAATGAAACAATAATGATGGTAATTTAAGATAACAGAATCAAATGTTTTTTTTATTATTAAAACATCCAACCACACATTCTGTTAATTCCTGATCACAGTATCACAATAGGACCAAAAAAATATTTTCAACAGGTGGAGAACATGGTGGCTCTAAACGGAGGATACTACATGAATACCAGCCAACAGAGCGAGGTGGACCACCCAGCCTCACTCAGGAAGCAGCAGCTCAGTATGACAGAGCCACACAGAGTGGTGGTGGAGGAGGAGGTGGCGGCGGCAGCGGCGGCGGCAAAAGACCACACCATTAATTCCAAGGAGACGCCAGTCTCCAAGACTCGGAGGAGCCGCGCCCCGCGGGAGACGGAGCGTAGCCCCTCACCTCGCCTCGCGCCGCCCCCCACCCAGGAGGTTAGGGGTCACCGGAATGCCGAAATATACAGCCAACCGACGCCTAAACATCACCGTGACAACGGACTGGATGCCGAGTACAGCGCCACCATCCAAAGCTCGGTTTCGGACCAGCTGAATACAGGTAAAATGGATCTTACCTGGAAAGAATGGCATGACCTTACTGTGGCAGGGTTAGCCCTCACCACACGCCACCTAAGTGGCTTTCCTTGGGGCCCTCCGACACAGGACACGGGTAGATGTAGTTCAAGGTGTTTATTG
>JAOPJH010000097.1:3402647-3414202 GCA_027122575.1 Merluccius polylepis
TTTTTAATTTTTTTTTTCAAAAATTAAACTGCCGTATGTTGCACCCCCCCCCCCCACCCCCACCAAACAATTTTGAAAGATGCCAACTTGCAGTTGACGCCTGGAAACAAGACAAAACAACAACAAGGGTTTGCCAACTGTCACTAGTTGTCAACCATGGGAAAGATGAGCACACTACCAAAACCATGAGAACAATATTACACAATTGTTATTATTGTTTTGTTTTTTGTTTTTTTGGGGGGTGGGTCAATATAACAACAAGAATGGATGTGTTTCATTATAAACCTGTCATAAACATCACCAGCTCAAAATGGCCGTCGGTTGATGACTCACTCAAGTGATCCGAGCGTTTCATCCCACTGCAGAGAGCCAAACCAAACCTCAGGGCCAGTGGCTAACATCGCTTACGCAATTTCCTCTTGTCATTGCTTTAAGTACCAGGTGATGTCACTTTCCACACACACACACACACATACACACACACACACACGAAAGTGACATCAACGGGCGGGCACCAACGTCAAACCTGCCTAGTTCCCCACTGGGGGCGGAGGGCCGTCTGCTTGGTCGGAGGCGGCATCGTACCTTATTCCACAGGCGTTGCAGAGCGGCGTCCCGTCCTCCGCGTCCCTCCACATGGGGGTCTTCTTAGTGCAGCAGGACGCACACTCTTTGCTCCGCCTGCTTTCTGGTGGAGCGTAAGAGAGTTGGACGAGAAGTCACTCATTCTTTGTTGTCATGTTATGTTAGTGACCCGGGCCCCGCCAGACACCCATACTTCAGACACAGCATTAGTGGTGTGCTTCAATGGGAGTCCAATTTAAAACAAAATGGCCTTCCTGAGGGCAATTGAAAAGGCATTTTAAGGCGGATGTGAAACTTTAACTGTGTTGACGAGGCCAGCATAATTCTATGGTTTTCTTATTGCCCACATCCTCTGTGAAAGCGATCAAAGGCGACAGTGTTGTTCTACTATTGTCTGCGTAGGCAGAGAAAGAAAACAAACCGGCATGTGTGCAGCGCAACTCCTTACACACACACACACACGCACACGCACACGCACACACACACACGCGCACGCACACGCACACACGCACGCACACACACACAACTCCACAATAAACTCTGTGGGCACAGCAACAGCAGGGTACTGTGACTTGTCAGTTTAAATGTGCTTAAAACGGACAATAGTGGAAGTCTAAGGCAGGGGTTCCCAAACGTCCCCAGCTTTTTTTTCTTCGTATTGTCAAAAAAGTGAAATAATTAACATTTCTTTATGCGTGTTGTTTATTAACACAGCATTCCATTTTCTTTTCCATCATCCCGTCTTCAAAGCATACTAATGATCAGGTATAACGGACAAGAAGGTATGTATATTTTAGTGGGGCCGTCCCGTGACCCACTTGGTCTCCTGCCGCGATCCACTTTCGGTCCCGACCCATAGTTTGAGAAACCAAAACTGGTCTAAAGGCACCGAAGCAAGGCGTCTAGCCACTGATCTCTAGACAGGCAACATGCCTACATGCAAACGGGATGGAATTGTTGTTGCAATTGGTTGCTTTATTGGGAATGTGGGCAATCAGCAGAACATAGCATTACACTGGCCTTGCTGTTGAAGGGATGACTTTTGTAGTGCGCGAGAGAAACCATTGTGCTGTTGGACTTCACGCCCTGTTGCCATGTGGTCTGGGTATAAAGTATTTAGTTTAAAGTCTCCTCAGTCATTGCCAAGGGCACATAGCACGACCAGGACCAACATCTGCATTACATCACAGAGTGAGCTTTGGGTTCTCGGGATCCTCCAAGAACTCCCTTGGCTTTAGAGATACCGTCGTATGAAGCGTACCGCTGTACACTGAAAATGAAACTCAAGCCCTGTACATACATAGTGTATGAACGCTGTGTGGGAAATAATGAAAGAATGACAATAGAGCCGCTCCTAAAAACAACGAGGGTTTGATTATTGGTTGCAGAGTAGAAAACAGAGAGGACTGTTCCTTGCTATTGTATTGAAATTATATTTGTTTATATTCCACTTCCTTTCTCTCCCCATCCATTAAACTGGATGAAGGGAACTATTTGTTACCCATTAGAGACTTAGACTATTTACACAGCAGTTTCCCTAAATAGCCCTTTATTGTTGCTCATTAAATGTGTTCCACCTGTCAAAGCTGCACCAGGGTGTATTTGCCATTGAGTGGCTATTTGAATTGGGAGGGCGCCCTCTGGTGCAACACATTATGCATGTTAGCAGTACCTCAACCCCACAGAGTGTTCATTTAAATTACTTAAATATTATTTTAAAAGGTCTATGAATATATCCCCATCAGCACTATATGTCAAGACTGTATTCAGCATACTAGTGTGTGAATGTGATATTCTCTGTAAAGGCAGAACACGTCGGTTCATGTGAGGCGGATAGGGAGAAAGCTGCGAAGGGGAACCTACTGGAAAGGCCGGTGGACAGGTCCGGGTCCTCGTCTGAGCTGCTGGTCCGGAGGGAGCTCTGGGACGACCGTGTCCTCAGCCTGGGTTTTCTTCTGTGTGATGAGGAAATCCTGTTACAGGTAGGAATCAATTCAACAATATGGCCGCACTACACCACTTCCCTTGTTCCCTAAATAGCATACTTCATATTGGTCACTCTATAGGGATTAGGGAATGAGGGAACAAGCAACCAACTCAAACACGACCACTGTTTCTCTAAACCCAGGACTCGGGACCATAAATCCTTTTGAAATTGTTACTGATCACTTTGTGAAAGAGTTTTAATTTTGCCCCAAAGGTCTGCATTGAACACCGTGTTCACCTGTATTTGGAGGTGACAAGGAGGCGACACTGCCCCCTGCTGTGGTCCAGCTCGCCACGCATGCGGAACATGACGCCCTGGAAGTCCGGGTCGGTGGCGTCGGCGCTCCGGGTGGGGTGGGCCTGTTTCCTGCGTGTCCTAGCCCTGCATGTGGACGACGTGCTGGGACACTGCTGGGGGCCTGCAGGGGTGTGGAGGTCCTCCTCTGGAACCAGACCCGGGGGATAGGAAAGGATTGTCATCACTAAGTCATCATGACTATTGTATCATGTTTACCACAACAGCTGCCTTCACACTCAAAATACAATGTTAAAGAATTCCAGGTTTTTGAATAATTAGTAGTCAACCATTTAACTTATGGTGTCTGATTAAACATCAAATCAAATGTTGTATTGTTTTTTGGGGGGAGGGATTGCAATGTATGAATAATTTATTTATACTACAGAAATGTTTCACCAGATGATGTAATGTTACCTACCTTGTTATTATGCAAAGACCTATTCTTATAATATTGTAAAGGACAATATTGTCAGAAATGATAAAGGACAATGTAATCACGAAGAAAGTGCTATTAGAGTACTATTATACTATTACCAAAGGAGGCGGCTGTGTTCTCAGCCAGTAAGCTGCTATACCTGCTCTAGATGAAGGTAAACACTGCGGAGGGGCTGTGGTCTCAGCGTCTCGGATCCACTTGAAATGTGACTGCTGGGTAATCAGGGGCTGCAATGCATTGTGGTCTTTTATACATTCTGGCACTGCGGTTCTGCCATGCGGTTGGCTTTTGTTCTGGGACAATTCTTCATTGCGTAAAATGGCCCATACAGGTTGCTTGGGCGTTGAAGGGGACGTGTGGGCATCGCCGAGCGGGTCAAAGGTTAAAAGATGGTTGGAGTTGAAGTCCAGTGCCACGGCGGCGTCAGTGGGCAGCGGATCCACCGCGTTGAAATAGCGGCGCGCTAAACAAACCACCTTGTTTGAGTGGTGGGCCGGCTGTTCGGCCACATTTCCGAGAGTGCCGTCGGTTGCTGGCGAGAGATGCGTTTGTGGCAAAGCCTGGTCGGAGGAAGTCCAGCCTCGGGGACCCCGCTCGGCAGAGACCGACCCCTCCTTGGACCCCGAACCACCCCACTCTGACCCCGTGACGACACTCAACTTGACCTCCATCGCAGCTCTGTGGGCAGACTGGGAATGCAAGACGGCATTTGGGTCCACAGGAAGCGGCCTGCCGTCGTAGTGCTGAGGTTCAGCAAGGCTGCTCGCTTTAGCGTCGGTCACACACCGCTGCATTGGACCGTTATCCGGACTCTCGCTGGACCCCTGGCCTGAATCCCCCGTCGTGTGCGTAGCGGGTGAGATACAAGAGCTCTCTTCCCCTCTGCGGGGGAGACACAGTGGGGCGTCGTCGTGTGGGACGATGGCAGGAGAGGCACATCTCAGATCCCCCCGACCCCGCCACGTATCATCCAACTCCAAGGGAGACGGGTAAGCTGTGGAACTGGAGGAAGAGAAGGAGGTTGCAGTGCAGTCCGACTCCCCGTGCTCCCTGTGATGAAGCAGCTTCTCACACTGCAGGTTGATCAGGCTCATCACCTCCCAGGGGTTGCTGCCCTGCTGGTTGGGCCCAACGTGAGTCGTGATCATGTACATGTCTCTGTTCTCTTCCTGGTTGTTGGCAAAGGTTTGGGCCCAGCTGTGCTGGGAATATGCGTCTGAAGCATTATTGGATGCGTGCGCGTCCCTTGTGTCGCTTGTATACGGGTCAAAGGTTGAGTCCACTAGACTTCTGTGGCTTGGGACGGCAAGCTTGGAGGCCTCTTGGATGAAGTGAAGGATTATGGGTTGGGTGGCTGATTGGTCATTGGGATCTGCCGTGTCATCAGTCTTGTTATTGTTTTGTGTAGAGACAGGTTGTAGCTCTTGTACCTTTGTGGTCATGTTGGTCTTGTGTCTTAAGTTATTAAAAGGAGACAGTTTTGCAAAAGCATATTAATGTTTATATATCACAGCATAGCATAGCATACATGAGAAATCTTCCCCTTTAATTAATCCACTGTAATAATGGTAAAGTTGTGCATTCACAATACTGACGCATCAACCGACACTTTGTTTGAAATCAAACCAAAGGACTGTTTCCAACACATAGTAGTGAACAACCCATCCTAGCTCCGACAAAAATGCTAGAAAAAAAGTGTCAATCTCGAAGATTTCACTTTAATTATCTTTGGCGACGCAGGTAATTGCAGGTGTGTCGCCAGCGACACCCGGTTCGTAACATTCATAACAGTGCAAACGCAACGACTTCCATCAGTGTGGCCATATGCTCAACCACTGTGTGTGGTGTGACCTAGATAGTGACTTAACAGACGCGTATTTACATTGAAACCCTTTACTTTAAGTTAAAATGTTCGCTGGCAGAAATGTATTTTAATTGCGTATTATACCATATTGCACAGCTAACTATGCTCGCGTGTACACTAATACTACATATACTAATATACTAATAGTCACTTCTAACAGCGCATCCCTAACCTTTCGACATAAATGAATGACTTCAGTCATTTTAAATACCCCCCCCAAAAAAACAACAACAACAACAACAACCAACAACAATAACTATAAACTATAAAGTAGAGCTCACCTCCGGCTCTGTAAAACTGGGTTTTACATTCAAACGTAGCGAGTCTAAGTCAGCATCTGAGCCAGCGAACCGCTCGCGGAGTCGCTGGACTCCGCGGGCTCGTGCGCCACAGCAGCAGCTCAGAGCGACACCTGCGCGTGGCGCCGATCAAAGCCGCGATACTTTTTTGGGGGTGAATGAATTGGTGACAATTAGCCGTGATCGGATATGAAATATGATGTGCGAATGCAAAGACCGCCCTTGATCACGCACTACGGTGATCCCAGATCGTGACCTTTGACTAGGGAGCTACTTTAAGGGACATTTTAAAGGTGGATGTGCTACAACTCAAAACAACCGACACAACAACGCGATCGGGATAAAAGTCTCGTTTTGGCAAATCGCAATGCACGGAAATGCTTACCGTAGATCTTAACATCTGATGTCAGTGATGTTTGGATTAAAAAAATAAATTGAGTCACTCTTGATCACTAATTTTGAAAATTGCGACCACTGCCCTCTGTGAGTGTGTTGTGGACCAGGGAGGTTAATAGCCGTGTGTTCACTTAGTGGTAATTGCGTCCGCTGACGTATAAAAGTACCGTGCAGCAGCGCGGCTCCGGTTCCGTCCTCACGGTGAGGCCATGGCGCCTGCCAGCTCTCCAGTACCGACCAAGCGGACCTGGTGCTTGTCATCATACATGTGGAGGTGGATGTAAGTCTAAACTGATTTGGCACAATTCAATTATATGAAGGATATTTAAAACATGTTGCTCTGCAAGAAGCCTCGTCAAGTCATTTTTTGAAATGTACTTTATTGTATTGCACGCATTTCACATATTAGTTAATTACAGAAATATATCAAAACAATAAAATGTGTGCGTATCTTTGACAAGTTGTTTCCGCCATGTTTCTTCCAGGCTGGTTCCACCGCTAAACCGTCCGTGTTGCAGGCCTGCTGGGTGTGCAGGCCTGCTGGGGGTGCAGGCCTGCTGGGGGTGCAGGCCTGCTTGGTCTGCAGGGAGTGCAGGCCTGCTGGGTGTGCAGGCTTGCTGGGGGTGCAGACCTGCTTGGTGTGTGCAGGCTTGCTTGGTGTGTGCAGGCTTGCTTGGTGTGCAGGCCTGCTGGGGTGCAGGCCTGCTTGGCGTGCAGGCCTGCTGGGGTCACCTTGTGGGGAAATTACAGTGGGCTTGGAAGGAAGCAACTGGAGGGTAACATGGCTTTAACGGTACGGACCCTTTAAGTAGGGCCAGCACTCTGATGAAAACAAACAAATAATACAAATATATTATAATGTAAAAACGTGAATTTACATTGATGCCGTGTGTTTTGAGACAAAGACAAAAAAAATAAATCGTTCAGGCAGATTTTGTCTTTGGATTTTTTTTTTCTTAACTGACTTATCAAATATTTGTCAGTAATGCTTCTCATAGAAAGGCAGCAGGTCTGTTTAAACCTTTTGCATATTTTAAAGGACAATCTTATTCTCATTGAGTCTGGTGACCCAAGATCTTGCATAAAAAGTTAACTTCAGAAGCTTCTAGACGGACCAATGCCCTGTGTGGTTTGTTATCAAGCAGTATTGTCATTTGACAATGTGTCCCATGAAATACTGTATGTAAATGTAAGATAAAGTTATTAAATACTAGTGGTGAGGAAATGTCATGGCAAGAATAAAAAGCAACGCCTAACCAGAATCACAACATTTGAAATATTTGTGTAACCACTCAAGATGTAGCCTTCATAATTTATATTTGTTTGTTTTTATCTAAAAGTAGTCTGACTAATGGTAGAGGCACAAACGCTTGTATTGTATCTCTTTGTACTCCATCCATTTGATTTCATTGCAAGGTACCACTACATATTTAAAGTCAACTTGATACAAAAATATTGGTTATATTGATTGTAATGAATACAATCAATATAATAAGACAGCATAAATGATGAAACAAATGGTACTGATACTTGTGCGTGATTGACGTAAGTTGTAACATGGAATGTGTCATTCAATCTCACAAACCTCTTTGGCAAAACCTGACCTGGATGGCTCTATGGAAATGTGTAACAAAAACTGCCCTCCTAAAACTTGAGATTTGAACAAATATCAGTTTGTGAGATTGGATGAAGGGAGCTGACCTCTTGATGCCCCTGCCCGAGAATTCCTTCAACAAGAGCGAACAATAACCGCGTAGCAGAGCTGTTAGCATGGCTGCTATCCCTCCAGCTAGTAGTCGGCATCACCTATTTAAAAACAGAAAACATCGCTTTCTGCGCAGTGCACTGTTTACATTTTCTCCGAAGACTGTGGCCCTTCAGGGAGGTTGTTGCCATGGGCCTCAGTATTGGCCTCCAACCAGGTGCACCGGTAGACCAGCTAGCCACCCGGCCATCTTGTCTGTCCCATTCGATGGCCAACTCCGACCCAACAGGCGTTACTCCTCAGTGGGGTTTGGGAACGTGGCCGTCCACATAGAAGTTCCTGGTGGCGTTGGGCAGGGTCAGCTCTATGCCCTCCATCTCCCGAGTGAGAATGATCTGGCAGCCAAGTCGGGAGTTCTCCTGAAGCAGGGGGGCCATATCCAGCATGTCATCTTCCCTGGAGGAAGGAAAGGGGCCATATCGTGTTAGCTTTCCATAGCGGTGAGAGGCGAGGTTTAAAGGCACGTGACCATCTTAAAGTTAGTCAGCAATCCTAATCTAATGTCAAATTCTGCGAACTTACGACCTTGCTGTCTGTTCTGTGTGCACTGGTGTTTATTCACAGTAAATGGGAAACAATCTATTCAAGTGGCTGAAATTACCCACCGTACTCGCGCATGTCCTTATGAATAACGCAGCATATCAATAACAAGTGTTTTAATCCATTTCTTGTGTCGCTTCATCAGTTTAATCCAGGTTTTATCCAAGGTTGTGTCCATAGGAGTGTGGCCGTGTTTAGAAGTGCTGCGCTCGTAAACAACCATTGTTTCTCAGCGTATCACTGTCTTATTCATAAGGACACGTGTGAGTACGGTAGGTAATTTCAAATAGCCGATTCCACATTGGAAAGTAGTTGAAAAGACAAATCGTCGTTTGGTCCCCAGCGATCCACGACGGCATCAGAATGCGACCCCATAGCGTGACGCGTGTTCATAGGGAGCACGGGGGGAACATATGGGGGTCGGGGAAAACTAATTTCCCAGGGTAAGAACCCATGGCAACATTGGGACACATCAAATCGAACTCACCTTTCTACGGGCTCTGGCAGCTTGTCGAGATGTTCATTGCTCACATAGACATGACACGTTGAGCAAGCTAGAGAGGCCTCACATGCTCCTGTTGGATGAAGGGAGGGTTTATTACACTTGTGTTGAGTAAAGATATTGTCTATTCCTTTAAGAAATGGGTAGAAAGAACCAAAATAGCCATTTTAAATAGTTGAACGAACACAGAAGTAATATCCAGTATGTCGTATGAGCATGTAAAGCTAATTTATCATGGGAATTAGACCTGTTACAGGCACCAATCCCAATAGAGCACCAGTATATAGTGTATGAGATATATATATCTCTATCTATCTATCTATCTCTATATATATATGGGAGAGATAGATCGAATATTATACAGTGAAAGCCATTGTAAAGAGTTCAGCGCTTACCTTCAAGCGAAATCCCATGCCTATGCGCCAGGTACAGCACGTTGTCTCCAACCTTGGCCCGGACGGGTATCCTCCGGCCGGAGCGGTCCACGTACACCACGTTGACCCTGAACAGCAACACCATCATTAGGACCCGTCTCTCTCTCTCAGCTCAACGATCTGGGACCATAGACCTGGGACCACAGACCTGCTTGTAGCACCTGTAGCATGCTTCCCCCCCTGATCCATACTTTTAAGCAATGTTAATGTTTCGACAGCTGATATTATTATCACGATCCAAAAAACGGAAGTATACATTACTATTCAATACGACACTTATGTACAAAGTCTTAACACCATTATTTCTATAGTACGGATAGTCCCACTAACTGTGTAACAGTACTTTACTTACACGTCGTCAGGGTCCTCTGGGTCGGAGGTCCCCACGTCGCCATGACGGACACCTTAGGGGGAGAAGCAACCAGATAATAATAAGTCGTCTTGGTTTCACAGAGACAGGATACCAGCAAGTCGCCTTGGCAACGGCATATGAACACGACACGTTAACAAGTGGTCGTGGAGATTTGCGTAGTGAGTTCTGGCCATTGAACAACATAGCGACATGTATGTATAACGACACCATCACCATGACTCGGCGCAACGGGATGCTCAGTGCGCACCACTAAAGTATTGCCTCTGCGTTGCCGCTACTCACTCATGGTGGTCTGCAACTGCCGATTCAGGGTCCGGAATTCACCCGGCGACCCTCCCCTCGACAGGTTGGAGAAACCGTTCACACAGCTGTTTAACCTGTAGAAAGGACACGCACTGCAGTCCCGTATGACTCTCGAAAGTCTGAAAGTCAGCCCCATGCTAGACCGCACAGCAGTGGAAGCCGCCATTATACTGTTGTGGTCACGTGTGTGGATTCGGCCAATAGGGAAGGGGCATTTTGTTGACACCGTCTTCAGCTGCGGTGCGGTGTTTTCGCCAACAGGTGGTGCTGCACACTAGGTCGCAACGCATTCAATGACCACTGTTTCTCTATAAATGGCACACTTTCCTGTGTTTTTTTTTCCTGTGTTTGAAACATGATGGGGGGGTGAGGATGACTGATGTTGGCTGAAAGTGAAACGAGATGCAATGCTTTGTCTTTCAACTTGGCGTCGACATTTATAGAGGATTTCAACATATTTGGAAAAGGGCAGCCAGTTTCAGCCTGATGTGATTCATGAGCTTCAGTGACTGTAAAACAAACTATGAGCTCACCCATGGAGATAACTTACACACACACACACACACACACACACACACACACACACACACACACGCACACGCACACGCACACGCACACGCACACGCACACGCACACGCGCCCTCCTATGCATTAGAGGACAGTGAACAGTGAATGGGACCAGCCATATGTCCATGTGCTTGGAGCTCTGTTGTACAAGGCCTTGCTCAAGGGTACTCTGACACTCCAAGTGTTGATGGGCGTTATGTTATGCCAGCTAATTTACACACATTGAGACCCCCTTGCTTGCCTTCCAAACCTTTTTTTAACAACCGTCCCGTTAAATCATCCATATGTAGTCATACACTGTGTGTGTGTGTGTGTGTGTGTGTGTATGTGTGTGTGTGTGTGTGTGTGTGTGTGTGTGTGTCGTATCGCTGAGTACATAGAGACTAGTAGCATTAGTACTTGGAATCAAACACAGCTGCTGCTTTACACTCTGTAATCATACGCAGAGTCCCTTCACCTGCGGATTTACTCCTACGCCGCTGTTTTTACCCAGGTCAGAGGTCAGGGCGACTGCCCCGACGCCTGTCAACACGCGACCCCGCGGCGACATCACTCAGGGGCCCGGCCCGTGGACTCAGCACTCCAGCGCTCGTCTCCTGTCAATCAAAGCCGCTGAACGAGAGCTCATTGGTCAAAGGTGAGGCGTAAATGTTGTGGCTCTTGCCCCGAAAGCCCGGCCAACAACCGCTCGGTGGATGGTTGTAAATTATTCTGTGTGGCGTGGAAAATGGGCGGCGGGGGGAAGGTGGGGGGACAGGGGTGAGCGGGGGATGAAGGTGGAAAATGGGAGGTGGGCGGGTTGTGTTGGCTGGTTGCACTGAGCGTGAATCGGGTGACTTTGCGTTTTCTTTGAATGTGCCGGTTCCCCCGGGTAATGACACATTCACCTCCTGTGATTACGGTGTTTCAGAGTCACTGTGTACACGCCTCAACTCCCCGACGGTGACTACAGGACCTTTGGTTGTGTTGTGATGGGTGGGACCGGGTTCTGGCTCTGTTACACACACTGATTTCACAGCGGGAGCGGGCGGCTCCTTTAACATTGACAAGGTATATTTGATTATCATGTGGGGGTGGGGGGGGATACAATTATGTCCTTCTGTGTAAAAAGCATGTTGAAAGTCACCACATAATTTTTAAAAATAAGAACACGATGAACACAAAAACTGACTATATTATGAAAAAAAAGGTTAGGAATGTACATACA
>JAOPJH010000097.1:3693651-3725613 GCA_027122575.1 Merluccius polylepis
TGTGTGTGTGTGTGTGTGTGTGTGTGTGTGTGTGTGTGTGTGTGTGTGTGTGTGTGTGTGTGTGTGTGTGTGTACAAGGAAGACGGTTATAGCCTACCTGGTGACACGGTGGTTTATTATGATGACCGATCGCAATCAACATTACACGACCTAGTGCTGATACGCGAAAAATAACTAAATGGGTTTTATTTCTATAAAAACAAAAAACCGACGGCTCGGTTGGGGTGGTTGTTAAGGTAGTTAGGATGGGATTAGGGTGTTGGTTGGGATGTTAGGGTTAGGATGGCTTTGGGGTGGTTGTTAGGGTGGTTAGGATGGGGTTAGGGTGTGGTTAGGGTGGTTACGGTGGGGTTAAAGTGGTTAGGATCGGGTTAGGGTCAGGGTGGCGTTGGGGTGGTTGTTAGGGTGGGATTATGGTTAGGGTGGGGTTGTCCTCTTACCTGCAGATCAGTGATGATGGAGTGCTGCACGTCCTCCTTCTGCTCCTGCAGGAAGTGGAAACTGACAGCGTTGAGCGTGTACGAGCGCAACTTGTAGTCCCTGAGGAGTACCTAGGAGGAGAAATAATGTGAAAATAATGTTTAAAGGAAACTAAAACCAATCCATGGGAACTAGAGCTGCAACTAACAATCATTTAATTGTCGATTAATCTCGGGATTATATACTTTTTTTCTAGTCATTGATAGATCAAGTGTTTAGTCTGGAAATGACTGTACATAATAAACAACAAATGGCAGAACCCAACAGTGAGATCGAAAATGTGTCCGAGCTGACCTGCAGCAGGTCGAACTGAACCCGGCCCTCCATGTTCATAATCTTGTTCTCCCGCCGGCCCATCTGCTTGCTCTGGAAGTTGGCGTCCCTCAGGACCGACTTGATGCCTCGCACCCGGCCCAGGTAGGGGAACAGGTTTACCTGCAGGGGGAAGAGGGGGACACCGATGGTGCATCAGACACCAAGATTGTTGCGGTTGACAGAGGTGGAAGTATTTTCCACAAAGACAGCGGGAATGCTATGGTCTGGCCGATACTACCTGACAACTGTTTAAACAGCTGTGAGAAGTTTAGCAGACCAAAACGGAAACCAAAACATGATTGACCATGTCAACAATATTACTTCATTGTTCATTTGACTTATACCTAGCACTATGAGTAGATTCTTCAGAGAATGTTTGACAAGAATGTGTCCAGGCAGTCTCCCAGCGCTCCACAGGGCTCACCTTGAGGGCCGCTGCCCTGTTGAGCAGGTAGGGGAAGTCAAAGTTCTGGATGTTGTAGCCGGTGACGATGTCTGGGTCTGTGGTCCTTACAAACTCCGCCCAGCTCTACGCACACAGAAGATGAACAAAACCCAAAGCGGAATAATGATGAATACGCAACACCCACAAGCCAAGGGCTGTGTTATCTCACTTCCCATTTCCTCTTACTGTGTGGTTCCTAGTGCTTATCTTATGAATCTCGCAACCTGCTAAATCCACCACCATGGCGCACTTCAAGATAACTAACCAAGTCCAACCAAGTGTGTATGTGTGCGCCCGTGGGTGCCTGTACCTGGAGCAGCTGCTTCTCCTGGGTGAAGCATAGGATCTGGGAACCCACGATGCTGGCGCAGGATTGCAGGGTGAAGACGGTGCGGATGAAGGGCTCCGTTTCGCCCTGCCGCTGCACCATGGATGCGATCTGGATCACCGGGTCCTTGTCCGCCTCCGGGAAGATCCCTGCGGGAGGGGAGACACAGGCCTCAGTCACTTCTGCATTCTGTCTACATATGGATTCTGGCAGATTAATATATAAATTGAAATTAGGGATGTGACAGAATAATCGGTGATTCGATCATTTGTTCATGACAGAAAAAAATCGATTGTCAACTTTGTTTTTCTTACTTGTTAGTCTTCTATGATCTTAAACATAGTAATCTATGCTATTCTTAACAGTTTAAACAATAATAAAACGCATTTGTTTTAACAAATTGAACCGCTTCAGAACTGAAGGAAAAAACGATCAATTGATTAAAAAATTCTGCAGCAGCGGTCTCTGCCGGCTCGATTCAGACAGGGTTTAACTAGCTGTTAAGCCCAACACACACGGCCATAGCAGAAGATACACAAAACAACATTTTGTGAATTTTTAAAATCTGGTTCTTGTTTGTGTCGGGGTACAATATTGATATATGCTTTGGGTTTAATGGAAAACCCCAGGCTGGCGGTGGATAATTAGGCATGTCCGAGGGAGACGGACAAGAGGAGGATGGACCCCTCAATATTTAAGGTTCAATGCAGCTGCAAAGATTTTGTACCACAAATTGGAACATTTCTACCACATTCTGCACCAGCAAGGTGTTCATTTCTGACCCCATCTGCTAATCTGAATAATCGATTATGCTCTCACACTACCCAATGATTATTCGACCAAGAAAAATGTGAGTTATTCACATCCCTAATTGAAATGTAGTGATAGCTACTGTTGTGAATTCCATCTTTGCTGCTGAGGAACACTGCCCCTAGAGGGCCGAGAGACAATGTACCTCTTATATAACCCTCCTGATTGGAGTAAGTGACTCCAGGTGTGCTCAGGTGTAGACTGATCACCGTCCATTCAGAGCAGACAGACCTGGCATTCAGGTGTCTCAAGCCCTGCCTCCCTCATGCGTTACTGACGATGCAAGTTTCCTCCGTGACATTTTACTGTTTGAATGATGTTTGTAAACATACAGTCAGGTCCATAAATATTGGGACATCAACACAATTCTAATATTTTTGGCTCTATACACCACCACAATGGATTTGAAATTAAACGAACAAGATGTGCTTTAACTGCAGACTTTCAGCTTTAATTTGAGGGTATTTACATCCAAATTAGGTGAACGGTGTAGGAATTACAACAGTTTGTATATGTGCCTCCCACTTTTTAAGGGACAAAAAGTAATGGGACAATTGGCTGCTCAGCTGTTCCATGGCCAGGTGTGTGTTATTCTCTCATTATCCCATTTACAAGGAGCAGATAAAAGGTCTAGAGTTAATTTCAAGTGTGCTATTTGCATTTGGAATGTTTGGAAGCTGTCAACTCTCAATATGAGATCCAAAGAGCTGTCACTATCAGTGAAGCAAGCCATCATTAGGCTGAAAAATCTAAACAAAGCCACCAGAGAGAAAGCAAAAATATTAGGTGTGGCCAAATCAACTGTTTAAAAGAAAGAGCGCACCAGTGAGCTCAGCAACACCAAAAGACCCGGAAGACCACGGAAAACAACTGTGGTGGATGACCGAAGAATTCTTTCCCTGGTGAAGAAAAAACCCTTCACAACAGTTGGCCAGATCAAGAACACTCTCCAGGAGGTAGGTGTATGTGTGTCAAAGTCGACAATCAAGAGAAGACTTCACCAGAGTGAATACAGAGGGTTCACCACAAGATGTAAACCATTGGTGAGCCTCAAAAACAGGAAGGCCAGATTAGAGTTTGCCAAACAACATCTAAAAAAGCCTTCACAGTTCTGGAACAACATCCTATGGACAGATGAGACAAAGATCAACTTGTACCAGAGTGATGGGAAGAGAAGAGTATGGAGAAGGAAAGGAACTGCTCATGATCCAAAGCATACCACCTCATCAGTGAAGCATGGTGGTGGTAGTGTCATGGCATGGGCATGTATGGCTGCCAATGGAACTGGTTCTCTTGTAATTATTGATGATGTGACTGCTGATAAAAGCAACAAAATTAATTCAGAAGTGTTTCGGGCAATATTATCTGCTCATATCCAGCCAAATGCTTCAGAACTCATTGACCGGCACTTCACAGTGCAGATGGACAATGACCCAAAGCATACTGCGAAAGCAACCAAACAGTTTTTTAAGGCAAAGAAGTGGAATGTTATGCAATGGCCAAGTCAATCACCTGACACCCGATTGAGCATGCATTTCACTTGCTGAAGACAAAACTGAAGGGAAAATGCCCCAAGAACAAGCAGGAACTGAAGACAGTTGCAGTAGAGGCCTGGCAGGGCATCACCAGGATGAAACCCAGCATCTTGTGATATCTATGCGTTCCAGACTTCAGGCTGTAATTGACCGCAAAGGATTTACAACCAAGTATTAAAATGTGAAAGTTTGAATTATGATTGTTAATTTGTCCCATTACTTTTGGTCCTTTAAAAAGTGGGAGACACATACACACTGTTGTAATTCCTACACCGTTCACCTGATTTGGATGTAAATACCCTCATATTAAAGCTGAAAGTCTGCAGTTAAAGGACATCTTGTTCGTTTCATTTCAAATCCATTGTGGTGGTGTATAGAGCCAAAAAGATTAGAATTGTGTCGATGTCCCAATATTTATGGACCTGACTGTAGGTTTGATTACATTTCTACCTGATTTGTGGATAGCTTAATTTACTGTATTGATTATTGATTTATGCATTAGTTTTTGATTAGACTGCAGAAAAGCATGACTTCAATGGAGGAAGAATGAATGAGGATGAATCTACTTCAGCTACAGTTATCGATTTCCTTTGTAGTTGATGTAAAAATAAAGATTATTTGGGGAAATACAGTTATTTTTCACTTACCCATAGTCAAGAAGCACCGTACCATTTTTTTCTCAATCAGCACTTGATTCGACCAAGTTAAACGAAAACAATGGAAGCAGGAGGTAGACTGGTTCCGTCAGTGAAGTGAGGGTAAAGTACACCATTTCAGCTTCTCTAAACTAAAAATATTTTAGCGATTTTGCACTTATCTTTGTAGTAGGGCTGAATGATTAATCAAATTGAAACCAACATCGTGATGTGATAGAACGCGATTTTAAAACGCAAAGGTTGCGATAAAAATAAAATTGTTTTACATAATCTAACCAATCAGAGGGTGGAAACACCTGGCCACATGGGGTTCACGTACACATAAAGGTACCATGTGACATGAGAGTGAGAGCAGTAGATGAAGAAAACAACTTGCCACGCTACGCTTTGATTTGTTGACATTATCTGGTGAAAATGGCCTTGGCAGAACCGAACACTGAAGAGGTGACTTTAGTGTCAAAGAGGATCAGTACGTCGCTTGCCTGGACCTATTTTGAATTAAGAAAAGGAGATGCTGTTGTTGAGAGATAAAAATAGGTTTGTTCGCCAACGTTTAGTACAGGGGTGGCCAACCAGTTAGAGACTCAGAGCCAAATGTTTTACTGTGTTACTGCAAAGAGCCACATCATACACACAGGCACACATGCACATCCCCCCTATCCCTTCCTCAGTCACACACACACACACACACACACACACACACACACACACACAGTGTGGTCTGTGCTGTGGTCTGCACATACCTGTGCGGCCAATACCGGCGCTGCAATGGACAACCACGGGCGGCCCCCCGGGGGGTCCCGTCCAGCTGGAGCCCAGGCTCCGGACGGCCGCCTCCTGCCTCTGCTGCACATGCTCACGGAAATCCAACATGGCCGACGCACACTTGGGTACTCCAAAGTCAGGCCAGCTGACGTAGAGGTAGTGAGAGATCTCCCGTTTCTCACCGGTCTAACAGGCAAGATGGCAGAGGAACACAATAATAGGTTTAATCAATCCACACGTATGGCGGTTGGGGTTCTGGCATAAAGTAGCTTGATAGAGCCATGGTAGGACACTTAATATTTAAATTGCTAGTATTATTAATACAAAAAAAATAAGGGTGACGTTAAGACGCAGGGAATTCAGAAAAAAGTTAAGACGCAGGGAATTCAGGAAAAAGTTAAGACGCAGGGAATTTCTTCACTCAAATTTAAAAAATTCAAAGGTGCTAAATATGGACATTTTTACGACTCAATACTGACAAACATTCAGGATAAGGCACGACTACAATAACAACCATTCATGGGTGGGTTATGTGTGTGTGTGTGTGTGTGTGTGTGTGTGTGTGTGTGTGTGTGTGTGTGTGCGTGCGTGACCGGAGACTCACCTGTGTGTTGTACAGCTCCAGATGGGAGAGTTTGAAGTCCTGGAAACCCTGGATATGCATGTTCCTGACCAGGAAGTACCCGTGCTGCTCTGTCCTGCTCTCCTCGAGCGGCCAGTACTGTCCACACTTGACGCGCCCGCGCTCCACCACCCTGGGACGCGACCAATAAGAAATCAAACTCACACTCTCTACCTCCTTCTTCCCCACCCCAACACAACGGCTGTGTCCCAAATGGAGGTCAGGGAGGCATCGAGTCATGTCTCAATTGAATATTTACAAAATATGCTGCTTGCTGATGGGCCTCCGACTAGGAAGGTTTTGAAGGCAGCATAGACGTATCCTGCGTTGGCCAAAATATCCCACAATCCCGTGGGCCCGCTCTAACGCTCCAACAAGAAAAACGAGCAACAGCCCAGAGTTTGTATACAAATACGTTATATTTACTTTTGAAATCGACCATTTAGTCACCGTTTAGTCTATTTAAATGTATAAGCTTATTTAAGAAATGTACTTCTGCAATGACCGACAGGTGGTAGTATAACCGTATAAACTGACGGATGACAAGTGTCTGTATTTCGGCGACTTCATGACGTTGTGATGCATTGCCGCCTTGGAAGTCCGTCTCAATCCAGGACTCCTTTACAGGTAACCTCATACAAAATCGCTGCCTCCAAAGGATACTGCCTCACTAGACCGCAAGGCAGCATGCAGCTGCCTTTGGTTTGGGACACAGCCAACACATTGAGATCTCCAGAGCCTCACCTGGTGGTCATGACTATGAGCAGTACCGTTTGCTCCCAGACCATGCGCCAGAAGTCCTCGAAGGTCTTGGGCAAGGGACCTGCATTGTGACATGAACACCGTTTGTTGAGTTTCGAGTTGCTTGATCAGAGTGCTTTCATTTCAGATTTTTTGCTTCAAACGGACAAATGTGCCATATTTGGAATTGCTGAGGGAATACGGTGAAAACACGAGTACATACTCACCCTGAGTGGCAATGTAGGCGTTGCTTCTCTTGTACCCATCCATGAAACTAGCATTGATGTAGTCTGATGTCTGAAGGAAGCACAACACTGGAGCGTTAGTGTCCGGAACACCGTCCTACTGCCCCCTTCTGGAGCTGGACATTCACTACCACTACATGTGGTTCCAGCTGTGGCTTTCTCACATGAATAGAGTACCTAATTACACTAAGCGCTAGTTACTTATGCATGACAAATGGTTAACCCTAAACAACGGTAATAAAGGCTTGCTTTGGAGTCGTATACCAATCATCATACCCACAACTGCTTTGCTTTTACGAGTAAATCTTTTCATCACAACGACACATTTACTTACATAAGAAAAAAAATGCATGAATGTCCTTTTTACAAATAGTTAACCAGATGGATATTTAATCTCATGGGATACCGTGGCCCGGCTCTGTACACAGATTGTGATCCATTGTTTCCTATAGGCCAGCTCCATCTTGTTAAGCTTGTGCACTGAAACGTTGAACTGGTGCTAGGCTTGAATAAGACCGGGACTTTACTCCACAAAACGTTTCCCTGTTGCTAGCCGCCCATTTAACCGCAATGCCGGAGGTACAAGGAAAGAATGCCAAGCTGTGTCAAAGGCGAGCCCGATAAGGATGCGTTTCGTTTTCCTTTTACCTCATCCTCATCATCACACAGCTCACAGAGTCGCACTCGTGATTGGTCCAGGCAGAGCACGTCACTGTACCTATTCTTAATCTGATTGGCCAGCTTCCTGGAAAGATAAGACACAGAGGTTTGGGATAAAACTGACAGATCACAATTTTCTGGCACATTTCTTCCACCCTGAACATTACACTAGTGGGGGAATGTTCAGCATGTTTCCTTACTTGGAGTAGTCGAAGGTGCCGGCTGGTGGCTCCTTGCGGATCTCCTCGTACTCCTGGTAGATCCCCTTCTTCTTCCTCCTCTTCACGTGATCCACCAGGTCATTCACACTCATTCCTCCTGGCTCGGGCATGTGAACGGACACCTCCACGTAGGGGTCCTTCTCCTCTTGGTCCCAGGACGACGACAGCGCCGGACACTGGGAGGACGCCTGCTGGGGCGGCCGCGGCAGAGCCTTCTGGGGCAGCGGCGGCACCCCTTCCTCGTCCTCGTCCTCGTCCTCGTCCTCCTCCGGGTCCTCCTCTACGTTATCGTTCTGAGGCGGGCCGGGGGAATCCGACTCTCTGCAGACGGGCGCGTCCCCGTTGAGGTTTTGATGCCCCGGGGGGGTGTCCGACTGGGGCGGCGGACTGCGTCCGCAGCCATTCATGTTAGCATTGGGGCTGGAGCCGCCGCCGGCCATGTTGACCCCGCTCAGCGCAGAGCCGTTCCAGTGTTGGTGGTGGCCCAGCAGATACGGGCCTGCCGGGCCTCGAGTCCTGCCCTCAGACCCATCACAGTGGTTGTTGTGCGGGTTGGCGTTACGGTCGCCGTAGCAGTTGGAGTTAGTCACCGCCGGCTCGGGGCCCGGCGCCACATCTATGTGTGCCTGGGACATGGTGGCACCGGCGCTCGTGTTGCCACACTCAAGACTGTAGGAACGCAGCAGGCTGCCCACGCAGTCATGTGTGGGCTGATCGTCCAGGGCAGGGTCCGTGTGGGCGTTGACACAGGACTGGATCCAAGCCACATGGCTGTACTGGGACGTCCCACCCAGGTGCTCAGGGAGGGACGAAACAGGGATGTGGTTGGCCAACTCGTGGGCTTTTACTGTGCACACCTGGCAAATGAGGTACAGAGGCGGCACGCGTCAATTCCAAGCTAGAGCCCTGAGCAAATAGTTGAGTGGTGTTTTACACAAGGCAGGATGCCACGGCAATAAAACTACTGATATGTCGTGAACATATCAGTAAACACATACACACCCTTTCTCTGAGTTTCTCACGGACGAAAAGACGAAGAACTGCGAAAGGCGCACGGAACCAGAGAGGGGACGATACAATGAAGACGCATTTTAGACGAGCCGGAAACGCCCCCTATAGAAAAAAATGTGTAACAACACAGTTTTTCAGCATTTCAGCAGTCAGCATTTTTGTTTTGTGCAAAAAACAGAATAAAATACTTTTGCCATGACATGACAAGACATTTTGGTAACACTTTAGATTAGGGACCACATATTCACCATTAACTAGTTGCTTATTAGCTTTATAATGACTAATAAAGAGCCAATATGCGTGCTTAGAAACAACTAGTTAATGGTGAATATGTGGTCCCTAATCTAAAGTGTTACTGACATTTTATTGTATTTTTTTCTTTACCTTGAGCAAGTCAAGTATTTTGACACAGAGCTCGTAGTCAAAGTTCCCGTAGCTTGAGTTGGTCATGTCATAGATAAATATAAGACCGTCTCTTTGAGTTTGCAAGCTGGGGAGGGAGCAGAGAGATAGGATGACATTAATTACAGACAGATGAGAGGAGGGCAGATGCTCATTGGACAATCATTTGGAGAGACCCCAGAGGTAAGCCAGGAATACACTTGGATTCCTGACAAGAAACTACAGAGCATAAGTGAACCCCCTGTTTCAGCTCGATTTCTAACATGACATTTGAAAAAATGGTCAACGACTAGTCGACTAGTTTAAAAGTAAGAAAACACTCCAAAAACAGTGATAGCAGTGAAAACAAATATATTCAAATCTGCACATTGTGCAGATTTGAATATATTTGAATCTAACATTTTCTGAAAAAAATATTGGTTGTATTACAACAGCCATTTCTAATGCTTAATAATGTTTTTCAATGAACAAATAAATGCGCTGAAAAGTGGCCCACTTGCATGATGACCATTGCACATTAGACAAAACATGAACACTCAGTAAATAAAAGTTAGCCAATAATGTAGTAATTGAAATATTGAAAACAATATTCAACGGGAAAAAGGGAAAACAGTTGTCAAAGGCGTTGTCTAGCTTTAGAGGTTTAAAACAAAATAATCATCCAAAACAAATCTTCGTCTGTCTAGAGATTTTTGTCTCATTCATTTTATCGATCCGCTTACTGAGTCGTTTGCGTGGGCAGCTGTTCGCTCAAACTCAGCAAGCCTAAAGAAAGTTAAGACATAAGTAGTAAATATAATCTAGCGGATCACGGTTACTTTACTGTGAATCGGACTGGATTGATTGACATTTCAACGAAGCGCCTCTGGAGCGACTACAGCTGAGCGCTGCCGCGTGTGCGCAGCGGAGTTCAATCCTTCAGCGGTAGTACGAGCTCGTTCATACATCCCTGGTTATTATATCTAATTAAAACAGGTAGGCCTATTTAAATGAAGTCACAAAAGACCAACTGATTGGGAATGGCAGCGCACCTGACATGACCGCGGTTACCGACTGGGGTGAACAACGCTGTTGAGAATTGTGAACCAGAAATAAATTAGATTTTTAAATTAATGATTGGAAGCTTTGGGAAACTACACGTTGTTAAACATTGGTTAATAAGGCCTTTTAAAAGCATGGTCTACTTCTTATATGCATATGTCCATCAGTAGTGCATGCGTATCGGCAGAAATGCTTTTCACTGAGAGAAAGTGTTTAAGACTACTATTTCTGGTGCTGACCACCAAGCGCAGTAACGACTAGTCGCTTTGTCGACTACTTGCGCACATCCCTAGACAAAATTGCATAGCATACTATATTGAAGACTACAGAAGGCATTCTACAGTGTTTCCCCTAGATTTGGATTCAGGCCCATTGGTACGCACCGGAAAAACCCTAAACAGGCGATGTGCGCGGGATAGCATATCAGCGCAGTCGGCTTCGGTTGGATGGCGCAGCAGGCGGTCTGTAATTTATATTTGCTTTCAAACTTTGGTTTGCTCGGCATAATATTGGACGCTCCGTAATAAAGCTATCTAAAGCCGGAATGGATTAGTGTTAACTTATCCTTTCCTGGGATCACCTGTCTTTTTCCCCCGGTTTTAACACCGTTGCTTCAGCTATACAGTTTTAATCTTCAACACCACTAGACCCACCGCGGACTGTCCCATTATACCCCGCTTAAGATCGCTTTATTATGGAGTTGACTCCGAGATCTCTGAACAAAGATTTGACTAGTCGACATTTAGGGTACAGCCCTACTTAGTTAACGTTTGAAAGTTATAAAACTGTCCTGTGTCATCCATCTGAAGAAGGAGGATATAGACTGTTCTCAGTGGCTGCTCGCATCGCGTCAAGAGTTTCCCAGGCCACAGCACCACACCGAGGCTCCCAAACACAAGTGATTATTGATTTCCGAATGAATGGCTATCCGATGCGTATGTGTTGTTATTTTCTTTATTTTCTTGGCCTGGCGAGGGTCTCATTGGCCCCTCCCGCCCGTACAATTATATGGGGAAACATTGTACTGATTGTAAGTGTTTAAAACACTTCACTGGTTTGGGAAGCTCCAGGTCTCTCCAATCTTAACATCACAGGGGTGTAAAGATTAACCCGATACACATTGGAAAATAGATACAAGAGTCAGCGATACAAGAGTCAGAGATACGGCTGAATCGATTCAAAACCGTAGCTCCGAAGCATATTCTCTGAGATAATCGTCATAAATCGCAACGGCTGTCAAAACCGATATATCCTAAACACAGTTTGGGAGCATTTTTTAAGCCATCTCTGTTCCTGTGCCTATAGTGTGTGTTTGTGTGTGTGAGTGAATGTGACCCACCCCTCTCTCCCATCCCATCACCTACCTACTCTAAGCCAACCCCCCACCTTAGCCTCGTTCCCAGGGTAACACATGTAAACAAAATGTCGGACACAACCACAGTGTATATTATTCCAAATGTATCTATATCGTATTGTAGACCATGTTTCAAGATACGCATTGGATAGCCTGAGAGGGAGAGATATACACCCCTTAAAGATAGCTTATAGCAAAAAGGTAGCCTAGCCTTTGATGGCACAGTGCTTCCCGGCAATGGCTCTGTGCTAAAACCTGTTATAATACAATAACCACATCCTCAGAGCTTACTTCGAAATGTTGTTCACATAATTTCATGCAGAAGATGCAAAATCTTCAGCTTTGTGCAGATTGAACATCCAACAAGACCAAATACAAATGTGTTAAAAAAATAAAATAAAGCTGATTTCCTTTCTAAACAAAACGCATAGAGTCCAAGTGGGTTTCACACTTTTAACAAATCGAGATCAACAATAAGTACCTTTCTATGGCTTTATCCAGCTGATAGATTATAGCCTGCAGCACGGCCTTGTGGGTGGTGACATCTGGCTGGTGGAGCTGAGCAGTGAAGAGGGCTAGAGCTGCGCCTTTTGCATCACGGCCAGGCTGGACACACAAAGACGACTATCACCATACACAATTCACACAATCAATGCATTTCAATAAAGCCTGCAACATAGTAACCCTAACATGATCAAATTGGGGTCACATTACATACTCCCGCCTGTCAACGGAAGAGGTCACATCTCACACACACACACTTATGCTCCATGACTCACCAAGACTGTGAACTTGCCACACAGCAACTCAGAGCGCAGTGGCTCCTCGTCAGGGTTGATGTTGAAGATGCCCTCTTTGATTCTTGTGTTCTGAGATTAGAAAAACAAAACATGACATGTCAGAAAACAGGATAATGTGCATGCAAGTTATGCGCTGTTTGTGAAGTGCGTGGAGCGTCGGCGCGCACGGCAATGGCTTTTATAGTCGGCGTTTTGCCTTAACGTGGCTGTGGGCGGGCCGTTTGCGCACTCTTGACCTTCAGGATTTCAGAGGTGCGTGACGTGCGACAATGAGGGCCGTGATTCATTCCTCTTGGTTCAGGCCAGCTCACGCAGTTCATGCAAGGAGACTATGAATTTGGATTTAAACTTCTGTTTTTAAGGAAACATGGTTTGGTGTGCTTGGTATAGAAGCTTTTGGGAAGGTTTAGCTCTAAATATTCTCACCGATCTTATCACAAGATAGGCTTACAGCAAAAAGATTCTACACCTTTGATGACATTGCGCAAGTACTACTAATACTGATGTGCGATTAGGATTACAACCAACCGTGTATGCATTTCAACTCATGCAGACATTTTTTAAATGTTCCCAAATAGAGCGTCATTTCTTGGAAATGTTTGTAGGTCCGTACATTTGCATGCTTTCCTATGACATTGCCATGCTAATTTGATGCCTTCGCTACAAATCAATTTGGGTGTAGTGGCGTGGCCTACACTTTAGCATGGTTAGTTTTCCTTGTATCCACTGGATGACCTTGTTGAGCTATTCAAGGTTTTAGCGATTCGCATTAATAACAATAATGCGGCCGCATGGGGATTAGCAGCAAATGAAGACCGGACACGAGATCCTCACGCCAAGGTCCAGCATTGGCTTTAAATTAAAAACAAAAACAGCGCATGGCCTGCGCCGATGGCTGTCAATCAGGCCTGACGAGTGATGCCACGAGGTGGGGGCACCTCACCTTGTATGCCTCGAAGAGTTTGATGGCTCTCGAGACGTCAAACTTGCGGGCCATAAGGAACTTGACGGCCGTGGGCTCGGAGACGAGGCTAGCGCTGTGAGGCTGCTCCCTGCTTCGCACCTCACCCAGGAACTCCTCCACCGCCTAGAAGAGACGGACGCATGAGAGACAAGTGAGAATTGACAATCTGTGGAAAAGGAGGACAAACGTCGACAGAGTGAATGCGGGGCAGCAGCAGCGGTGGATATCGCCTAACATGTCGTGTAGGTAGAGAGGGAGAATATTGCGTAACAAAAACAATGATATGAGCAGAGGTTGAACCAACAATAAGGTAGGCTAATTCATGTAGAGAATAGCGTAGTGTCACCGGCCAGCCCTGTCCCTTTAAGAAAGTGGTCCGGTGTGTGTGTGAGTATAGGTGCAGGAAGAAAAACAGAGAGGTAGATGTCCACGGTGACAGATGCATGTGATGCCTAAGTGTGTTTATCATACAGCAGTGAACAGACAGAAACTGACAGGCCCAGTGTTGTGTTCTGCCTAAGAAAAGAGAGCAATTCAATGTGCGTTGTTGCACAAAAGTCCGTCTTCGTTTTCATCCTCCTTCCAGGCGCCAGTTACCAGCGACGAGCCAAATCTAAAACCAGCTCCCAACTACGGTTCGGAGCAATCGGGGTTAAAACGGTAACAATAGACTGGAGGACGATTGTGAAAATCTGTAGTCCTCTAACCACTAAGGTTGAAAAACATGCAAGATAATGTGGTTCTATAGGTTTGTTCAAACGGCACTGCACACGCACAGCAAATGCATATTTTCAGTCATAAAATAAACGATGACACGACTTATCAATACAGAAGAATGCATTTCGGCAAAATCTAAACGAAAAGCAGATATGGTAGAAAGACACCCAATGTCAGATGCATCGACAACATAGATGTTGCTGCTGTATTAATGAACAACAGCCTGATGTTTATATGACATTGAGCACAGGCACACACTCAGTAGTCTGATATGAATCTGTGGGTACAGCCAGCAGGAAGATGTTTAAGGGCGAGAACACGTGACTCGTGTGTTTTTTTTTTAAATTAAAACATCTAGGTCATCCCCCTTTTTCGTGGGGGAGACCCAGGGGTGTGTGTGTGTGTGCGCTTGGATATTTGGATATGGCCAAGAGTACAGTAGTATTTGCAGTATTTCAAACACACACACACACACACACACATACATATAGCCTCCCCCCCCATCGGCACGGCAAGAGTCAACCCCCACTGGCGGTCCTTGGTTCCTGACTATGGCTATGGCCGCCGCCGATGTGAGAGATATGGCCATCGGAAGCGCTACGTGACATTTCGCTCATCTCCTTTACTAGAGAGCGAGGGAGAGGGAGAGGGAGAGGGAGACGATGCTGAGAAGTGGGGGCCCAGTTCTGTGAATTGTATGCGGTACATCTGATAGCCGGATATCGCTAGCCGAGACTCGCGTCCACTTCCATCAACATTGCCCCTTTTTTTTTTTTCTTTTTTTTTTTTAACACAATATCAAGCACGGGGACTGCGGCGATATAACCGTTATAGCTGAGCCGGGTCGGTCCGATCTACGACTTGTCTGTCACACACACACAAACACGACTTTAACGTGGCGATGACAGTCCAAGTTTCTCAAAAGGCAACAATTGCTTACTAGCGCTATGCAGGGTTAACATGTGGTAGCAAGCTAACTAGGGTTAGCGTTCACTAGCGCCTACGACGGGTCCCCAAGGCAACGATTATTGGCAAAAAATACAACCCCAATGGCGCTGGCTTTTAGACAACGGGGTTTTTGTATCGTCACGACTGTGGTCCCGAGGGACCTTACAGGCACTAACCAGCGGTCGCCATTCTGCTTTTAAAGCTAACCAACATGTAAGCTAACTGCTGTCAGTCAAACACGGGGATCGGTCGGGACGGGAGGGTTGCGATGGGAGTCGTACTTGTATATAACCCTTCGGAACCGGAACCACGGGTCCAATACACGCGTAGAAAATAAACCGACATATTCTGTCTTGGGAATAGTGCGAGCGAGCGGCGGACACGACAACTTATGGGGTAAAATGTATTAAACTACTCTCACCAGTTCCTCCTGAGTTGTCAGGGCTTCCGCCATCTTGAAGCCTCCGCAACGTCGCAGCGGGCGCGCCCACTATCCGCTCGGTCACGCCCACTCATCACTCGACCACGCCCATCGTTCGCTAGGCCGCGCCCAGTATTCGCTCGGTTCCGCCCACCAGCTACACCCCAGCACAGGCCTCGCCCCCAACTTGCTCAATTCAGTTTTTTTACTTATTTATTTTTTTATAGTTTTATTATTTAGTGTGGGTTTGTGAATACTTTTCATAAACGTTGATTCTTGGTGTGTTTCCTAAATATAGCCAACAAACTATAATTTTTAATTATTGTAATACCGGTGAAATGATTGTAATCTCACACATTCCATTCCATTACATTACATTACAATAAGATGACTCATGCTTGAACATGATGCTATTTTATGAAGTGCACTTTACAGAAAAATAGGATAATTTGTTTTCCAGAAAATGCATTTTTCTTTTGCTATATGAAATATTTCACATGTATCTAGTTAGTTCACAATGCTGTTATTTAATACAGTCGTCCAATAGTAAAAAGTATCGGGTATAACAATGTGTCTTGCAGTTCGTGTGGCTCTCAGCTACTACCAAATCCAAACAGCAACAAAAAGCATAAAAACAATAGACTGTTAACACACGCACACACACACACACACACAGATCAGGTAGGAACAATAGTTTCAGGGCCATTGCTGCACATCGAGCTGTTTCCGCGGAGCACCGGGGGGCGTGGCCAGCACAGCGGTCTTTTTGATTTCCACTGGCCTCAAGTTATGTTTACAAATTTCCCATCTCCAATATCGTCAGACCGCCTGCACTTTGTTCGCGTGTGTATTAACATACACGTATGAAGCAGCTTGTACTATTACTGTTTTGTTTGTTTTGTTAGTAGTTTTTTTTTACATCGATGTCATGTTGATTCATTCACAACAAGTAGGACGTGTGGTAAGTCAACTTACACCAATTTGTCAGTATGAGCCTAAAAAAGAAGAGCTACATGGGCCAGCACCAGGTCGTCAAGAGGAACAGGTACACAGCACCGATACCTTCCACCTGTACATGGTGGCTAATAGGGAAAAAATGCATTTATAAACGTTTACAGCTTCCACCTCCTGCTGCTGACCCAGTGTTGTTTTCCACAGTGTTTTGTGTCAGGTGCACAATGAACCGGTTACAGGAGAACATGCTCCACTCTGTGGGAGGACTGGTTCTCCATCAGAGAAGACCAACACGTCCGGGTCCGAGAACCACAAAGGCTGTAACGTAGTGAGTCTGACCCCTATGAAAATCATACTGTCATCCCTGTCTCTGAATTAAGTCCTATATATATATATGTACATACACATATATACACACACATATATAGAAATATGTAAGGCCTATACATATATATGACGCATCTAATTTGTTGGAAACATACACAAAACACTCAAAGCAATAATTAAGATTAAGATTTACTTTTTTTCACACACACATACATAGGCCTGAAATACATGCACACACAAATACAGACAAGCCTATAGACATGCAAGGAGTATACAATATTATATTATACATAATACAATATTATTAATAACAATAACGACAACCATACAGACAAAAGTTGACACAATAATGTAGTTAAAGAAAAAAAATTATAGCATTTAGTTAAGTGATAATTTGGCTGCAACTTTCTAATGCTTTATGGAGAATGACAGATGTGACCTTCGCTCTCTTGCATAGGGTGCAGGACGTCCTCTGGGAGAATCCTCCCTGGCGCTTGACGATGAGATGATCAAGGCGCTCGATGCCCTGGACCCTGGAAAACCTCCGCTTCGAAGAGCTCTACCGATCGCTGTCGACTTGGACGGACAACACAGTACGATCCCACCGGTGATTAGCACCAGGAAGCGGAAAAACGACTCTGCGACACAGTTTAGCAACCACGAAGACTCCATTAAACGCAGTGTCTCAGGTCCCGATGGAAACGCGCACGAAACACGCTGCCAACCTGAACGCCCGAGGGAAGCGAAGAGAGTCTGCAAGCAAAGCAGTGAAGGGGAGGGTGAAAGTCTGCGGAGAGCCGGCTGCAAAGATCTTGCCCAAAGGCTTCTCTTCAGCGAGGATGTGGAGGATGCAGAGCTTCCTCAGAGGGGAACAGAGAGCTGCCAATCCAATTCTGCCGGCCCCAGCAACCTACAACCTAATGGCAACATACGGACAGAGTAAGTCTTAACCTCCTTGTCATCTTTTTTTGTATATTCCCACTTATTCATAAAAATGAAAATTATTCGGATTCATTTCGGATGTTGTTGGATTGTTCCTGTTTTAAAACTGCTGATTTTTAACAGTCAGGTGCACAAATCCAGGAAAAAAGACTCCCCTCTATGCCCAGACAAAGCGGGCCCAAGTAACAAAGCCGACTCACCATTGGACGCCTCCACTAACTACATCCTGTTTAGCCCCACCCACTTGGCAGCGGCCAGGAAGAAGGCAGCGCTCCAGCGGTCTCTACAGAATCATTCGGCGTCTGTACTCACAATTGCCACTGGCCTAGAGGCTAGTAATCTCCATGACACTTTAATTCAGCCAGGTGAGCCTAAGCCTGTTCACACTACAGTAAGGCCAGGGGGGGCTCATTCTATAGTATTGTTTATTGCCAACTATCTGGTCATATAGGGATACACATTTTCAGTTTGAAATCATTTGATTTGAAAGGTTTGCCTGAAATCATTTTTAAAACTGCCCCTCGATGGATTTATAACATCATATGATCAATTCCGGTTCTATAAGTATAATACATTCTTCCATTTTAGTCAACACCGAACACACCAGAAATCCTTTTTTAATTGCAGTGTATATCTCTCTAGGCGTTGCCATGTGTGCTCCTGAAGAGCATGCAGACAAGCTGCTGTTGTCCAGCTGGGGCCTCCCGAAGCCTGTCCTGGAGCGCTACCAGAGACACGGGGTCACTCACATGTTCGAGTGGCAGGCCCAGTGCCTCACCGTCGGCCAGGTGCTGCAGGGACGGAACCTCGTCTACTCGGGTAAGGCCGCTGTCTTTGCAACCATTCGGGTCATTGAAGTGTGTATTTTTAATATTACCATCCGTTTGCTTCAAGTAATCTCTTAATCTCTCCACTTTTTCCTGTACATTCTTAGCCCCGACCAGCGCAGGGAAGACTTTGGTGTCGGAGCTGCTGATGTTGAAGCGTGTGTTGGAGACTAAAAGGAAGGCTCTCTTCATCTTGCCTTTTGTCTCGGTAGCCAAGGAGAAAATGCACTACCTTCAGGTGAGGGACGGTCAGATGGATAGATGGATGGATGGATGTAGTCTGTAAAATGTTATGCTTAATGACAAATTCCCATCATTAATTACCAGAAGAAAGTGATGTCTACATTTGCTTGCCTTGTCCGATTGGCAGTATTCATTCAAGTATTGATTCTATCTGACATAGAGCCGAAATTGAGACAAGTAACAAAGAAATATATATATATAAATAACTAATTGATAATTTTACTTGGTAAATGATTAACAGATGGACAAATTGACCATCACAATTACAATCAATACATTTTCGGGTGATCGACGATGAATTGCCATAACGGCTTCAACACCGGCATGGGTCTGAGTATTGTGTCCGTTGCTTCTGCAGAGTGTGTTTGAAGAGGCGGGCGTGCGAGTAGAGGGATACATGGGCAGCACCTCGGCTCAAGGCGGCTTCGGTTCTCTGGATGTGGCGGTGTGCACCATAGAGAAAGCCAACTCCCTCATCAACAGACTGATAGAAGAAGACTGCATGGATCTTCTGGGTAATGTTCCTATTTAAAATATTATGATACCCCATGATGTGATGTGTTGATTTATCAATGACTCGTAGGGCTGGGCAGTATATCGATATTATAGCGATATTGTGATATGAGACTAGATATCATCTGGATGTCGTGATATGGCATAAGTATTGTCTTTTCCTGGTTTTAAAGTCTGCATTACAGTAAAGTGATGAAGAAAATACTCAGTGCTTTTCATTTTTAAAGTATTTAATTTACACAGGAGTATACAAAAATAGGTTTGCTTTACCATGTGGTTATTTTATATAGACTATTGAATTATGGGAAAAAAACATGCTATTTTGTTATATATATATATATATATTAGTTATCGAGATATTAAATGACTTGTATCCGGATAGAAGATTTTGGCCATGTCGCCCAGCCCTGACTCGTATTCAAAGTTTTGATCTGTATTTTTGTGTCGTGGCGTGTATTTTGGGCTGGACACAGGAATGGTTGTGGTGGATGAGCTGCACATGGTGGGAGACTCCGGAAGGGGTTACCTTCTCGAGCTGCTGCTGACCAAAATCCGGTTCATTGCACAGAAGCGGACCGATAAAGGGTCTGTCTTGTATTTTCGTATGTCCCTTGGTCTATTTGATGGTTTGTCTTGTCTTATTGTTTGTATCGGTTACAAAGAAGTTATTGGCGCGTATATGAATATGTCGTTGACATGGGTGTGTGTGTACATTCTGTTTCTACAGCTCCTTCTCTGACGGGGTGCAGATCATAGGTATGAGTGCCACCTTGCCTAACCTCTCTCTCCTGGCCCGGTGGCTGGGAGCAGAGCTTTATCAGACCGACTTCAGGCCGGTTCCCCTACAGGAGCACCTCAAGGTGGGGTGCAACATCTACAACAACAGGCTCTCCCTGGTTCGGAAGTTCTCACCTGTCATCAATGTGAAAGTAAGTGAGTTTGGGAGGTATGGAGGTGATTCTTCAAACCAGAGGTGCTCAAATGTGCTGAGTGTGTGTGTGTGTGTGTGTGTGTGTGTGTGCTTAAAATAAGGGGGATGATGACCACATAGTGAGTTTAAGCTACGAGACGGTGAGAGAGGGCCACTCTGTGCTGCTCTTCTGCCCCTCAAAGAACTGGTGTGAGAAGCTGGCCGACAGCATCGCCAGAGAATTCTACAATCTCAGAAATACTGGTAAATGCATGCGTCTTTACACTATTTAAACTTGTTTTATTGCATATTGCACAGTCGATTCAGTAACAAAGGACTGTATGGAAATTCATCTTTCTGGTGGTAACAATAATTGATTCTCAATTTTGATGACTCGAGGACTCCATGGTTAAATCCGGAAATCCTAGCCATCCATTTCCGTTCTTAAATTATAAAAACATTTATTACAATAAAATTAAGACAAAATTAAGATGTACCGGTAATAAGTGTGTGTGTATATATATATATATATATATATATATACATACATACATACATACATACATACATACATACATACATACATACATGCATACATACAGGAATGACTTTATTCACTGGCTAATAATTGTGAATGTATTATGTCTAGTAGTACTATGTCATGCATGGTTTGTTTCCTGCAGAACGCAAGGCAGAAGCCGATCCCCCGGCAGTATGTCTGGACCAGGAGGGCCTGGTCGATGTGATCGCCCAGCTGAGACGCACCCCTGCTGGGCTAGACCCTATCTTACAGCGCACCGTCCCCTGGGGCGTGGGCTTCCACCATGCTGGTGATTTCCACATTAAGTGCTGTGTGTCTATTTAAAAATGAAGGACATAGTTGTATTAATAAAAAGAATACAGAAAAATATGAAGATTCTAAGTATATATTTGCAATATTATCTTGTCAGTTAATTAATTAATGTCCTTAATTAATTAATTAATTAATATATTGTATTAACAGGGTGGTTGGTTTGCCCCGCAGCCTCCACTAACAAGGGCAACAGTACTTTCGTAGAAGGTATATGAGTGTATGTATATATATATATATAGTATTTCTGCACCTCTACCAATTGTTTTCTGTGTGTGTTGTGACTCTTCTGTAGGTCTCACGTTCGATGAGCGGGACATTTTGGAGGGCGCTTTTCGCCAGGGCCTGGTCAAAGTGCTGGCCGCGACCTCTACCCTCTCCTCTGGGGTCAACCTCCCGGCCCGCAGGGTCATCATTCGAACCCCCACATTTAACGGACACCTGTTAGACCCTCTCACGTACAAACAGATGGCCGGGCGAGCGGGACGCAAGGGGGTGGACACCCAAGGCAAGAGAAACGAGAGTAGAACTAGAATAGAAATAGAAATGGCAGAAAAGGACTGGGGTGGAAAGGACAGAGAAACAAAATGATGCAATGATGAATTGTTTGGTTCAGTAAAAACAAAATGCTGCAATGATGAATTGTCTGATTCAGTAGAGAAAACCATTAGACATATTAGTGATGTGCAAAGTAGGAAAGTGATTGACAGCTACTTGTGTACAGTTTGCCAATTGTTTTCTTAACTACATAGCCACATTGGAGTTTGTAAAATATTTTAATTATAATTACTCAACTTTGGTTAGGTTCTGCGGTATAGCTGATCAAATAAAAAAAATCTAAATAGTGTACTATAAAGTGAAGGTAAACATGCGTAAATGATTTGGAAAGTTTGATGGTATGCCTAACACAGTGAATGTAACAAGCTGTATATCCTCTCTGTGACAGGGGAGAGTGTGCTCGTGTGCAAGGAGTCTGAGCGTCAGAAGGGCATCACTCTCGTCCAGGGCGTGCTTCGACCAATCAGCAGCTGCCTGGTGAAGCGAGAGGGGGATGGTGTTACCACTAGCATGCTGCGAGCCATCCTGGAGGTATTGCGGCCCCGTGTTACTCAAACGTCATCCTCCTACTTCGTATCATAATGTAAGCCATTGGGTGGTCACTGTTATCTGGACCGCTACCTGTTCTATTCAAGGGCATACGTTCCTTAGCTCAGGGTGGCCGCAGTTGGGAATCGGACCCCTAACCCTGAACCGAACTAGTAACGTCGAACACTTTCTCGATGGATAGGGCATTGTATTAGCTTTGCCAATCGAGAGAAAAAGTGTTTGATGTGTCTGTGAAAAAGACGAGTTGTCAGGTTCTGTGTTGGCCAAATGAAACCCTGTACACGGTGTTGAAGTGAGGTTGCAGCGGTGAGGCGTAATGCACTATGTGTGCACCAAACCAGAGATGTGTTTAACGGTCCCTTACCACATCCATAATGCACGAGTGCATTATCTCTCCACCCCCCCCCCCTCCCCAATGTACAGATCATTGTCGGAGGTGTAGCCAGCACACCACAGGATGTGCGGCTGTATGCTTCCTGCACGCTGCTGGCCGCCACTGCGAGATGGGAGCGCGATCCCTCAGACGGCGGCCTGAAGGAGGCGCCGGCGCCGGAGACCAACAAGGGGGCTATAGAGGCCTGCGTGGAGTGGCTGATGGAGAATGAGTTCATCAATATCCAGAAGGAAGGGGAAGGTGTGGCTGCCTTTTTGAAATTATGGATGCAGTTTTCAGTTATTTTGTAGGATGCTGTTGGAATATTGGTCTGAATCATATCAGGCTATTGTAAGATTCACAGTTTTTGCAAAATGCAAGATGTGCAGTGGCATTATGAGAAATGATGAAAGATGTGATGAAAGATATTCATTTCATTCTTTGCATTTGAGATGATGATGATGATGATGATGATGATGATGATGATGATGATGATGATGATGATGATGATGATGATGATGATGATGAACAGCACTATTTTTGATAATTCAATAATAATGGGTTGTGTATGTCCATGTTCTAGTGACCAAATGTCTTCCGAAATTAAGGACTGAGAATGTATTTTTTATTCACTCGACTATTTTAACATATTTGCCACTGACTGAAAAACGATTGAAATAATAGAGACATCACCTTTTAATGGTGATTGCTTCATTGAGCATTAACTCTTTAGTTTATACGACTAATATGTGTTCTCCTTTTGGCTCCCAGAGGAGAGATTTGCTCCTTCCCTGCTGGGAGCTGCCACCCTCTCCTCCTCCCTCTCTCCTCCCGAGGCTCTGGGGATATTTGCTGACCTGCAACGTGCCATGAAGGGCTTTGTGCTGGAGAACGACCTGCACACACTCTACTTGGTACACACACACACACACACACACACACACCTAATTCTAATCTTGATTATGGGTTTATAAAATAGAATACATTTATATAATTGACTACTAACACAATTGAGGGAGCATATTTCTACAAAATGTCCAGCATGGTTGAATGTGCAATACCAACGGTAGAACGATTGTATGCAACAATACAGAACTGAATATAAATTTGCTGTTTTCTATTTAGTATTTACGATGACGTACTATTTAGTAAATTCACAGATGAGTTTATCATCTGGTCATCTTTATCATCTGATGGTGATACAATTATGATTTTACGCAACAGCTTACTTACAGTGATTTTGCTCATGGAGTTGGGGTTTCAACCCTTGAATTCAAACACAAACCCCACCCCCCCCCCCCCCCCCTCCATGTCTTTAGATCACTCCGGTGTATGCCGAGTGGACCACCATCGACTGGTACCAGTTCTTCTGCTTGTGGGAGCAGCTGCCCTCCTCCATGAAGAGGGTGGCGGAGCTGGTGGGCGTGCACGAGGGCTTCCTGGCGCGCTCCGTCAGTGGCAAGATGGTCGCCAAGACGGACAAGCAGCACAGGCAGATGGCCATTCACAAACGGTGAAAAGTGCATAGGGCTTGTGGTTCATCAGAATGCATTAAGGGATTTTTTGCTTGCGATATTATTTTTTGCTGTCATATTGAGAGGACTCAAGAGAGTTGTGGTACTGTAAAATCCTAAAGCAAAGTAAATATACCGTATGGCTTATGAAAACTTTGTTTTGCCACATCTGGCATGAGACACGCTGTAGCAGTTTCAAACACAACATTGTCTTCCCATAATGACAAATAATGTCATGATTAATTACATTGACATTGACCAAAAAACCATTTCTTCTAACATAATAACTAACCTTCCAATGCTCCTATACTCCCAAAATGGCATTGTCTTTTTTATTTTATTTTGTATAATTGTTGGATTTATGGAGTGAAATGGTTAACATGTATTCACTTCTTTTGGTTATCCAAATGCATGTCGAAACAATAAGAATGATATATGTTCATCACTCCCCACAGTACTACGGCTCAACGCACGGGTGGAGCAAACACACGACACATGGTTGTTTTACATTGAGAACCACACAGGGAACCACATTGAGAACCACACTAGTGAATGTTAAAATTTGACCATCCACTTAATAGCTTGACATTGTAGTTTTTTTTGGCTGGTGAATGAAGCAAGTCTACCAGCCACATGCATATTTGACCAGCATTTGGCTGGTGGCTGGTGCTAACTTTGTTCTCCGGAACCAGGCATCACTAACCAAGTGGTGATTCTTCCACATGTTGTCCACAGGTTCTTCACCACCCTGGTCCTGCAGGACCTGGTGAAGGAGGTGCCCCTGGCGACGGTGACCTCAAGGTACAACTGCAACCGCGGCCAGTTGCAGTCCCTGCAGCAGTCTGCGTCCACATACGCAGGTACACGGTCAACGGTGTACAAGGATGAACACATGCCTATCGTTGTCTAGTTAGTATACACTTGCGTACATAGTCCGACTCTCTTACCTTCTGAGGTTGGGGGTGCTTTTTTATCCGAATGATGAACCGTGAGGCCCTTGCAACTCTAATCGTGATGAAGTGTTTGACATTATATATATAAGTGACATAATAGACGGATGTCAAAAATGGTGACTAAAGCTTGTGTTATGCTTGACGTGTCCCTGGGTTGCCAGCTCAACTCCATGTGAATGGGCCGCGTGGGTAGTGTAACTCAAGCTTGTCAGTGACTATGTTTATGATCATATCCATGCATCATCAGGAACCTCCCCCCTCTCTCACTCTCACTCTCACTCTCTCTCTTCTGTCTGTCTGTCTCTCTGTCTGTCTGTCTCTATGGCTCTCTCTCTGTGTCCTCACAGGCATGGTGACGGTGTTCTGCAAGCGGCTGGGCTGGAGCACCATGGAGCTGCTGCTGTCCCAGTATCAGACCAGGCTGAGTTTCGGCGTCCAGAGGGAGCTGGTGGACCTGGTGCGGGTGTCCCTGCTGAATGCCACACGAGCCAGAGCACTCTACGCGCAGGGACTGTGCACTGTGGCCGAGCTCGCCAGGGCCACCGTGTCGGATGTGGAGAAAGCCCTGCGAAAAGCCGTTCCCTTTAAGAGGTGTGTGTGGGTGGGGGAGGACAGGGATGTTATCATTATCACTTCCATTCACTGATGGTTGCGGAGTGGGCAGAGAACATCTGGGCTGCGCTGTCATTATTCGCTAGTTATTGTTAGCTGCACTAATCATTTTACCTCGGCCTATTGCATGTTTTCAGCGCTCACTTGTTTACCTGTAACCCATAACCTGTTTACGACAACGGTGTGCCATCTGTGTTCGACAGCTCTAAGCGTGCCGTGGATGAGAGTGAGGTGGAGGCGGCTGAGAGGCGGAGCCTGAGGTGTGTCTGGGTCAGTGGTGGGCGGGCCCTGACGGAAAAAGAAGCAGCCATTGAGATTGTGTCTGAGGCCAGGCTCCTCCTCCAGGATGACCTGGCTCAGCTGGGGGTTCAGTGGGACCCGGGGACTCTTCCTCCCGAGGACCCTGCTGAAACAGGGCCCGATGACCGACACAGCAGCAGCCAATCAAAATCACCCAAATCTGACACTTCGGCAGGCTCATCCAACGCCTTGAATAAAATGCAGAGGAAAGGGGAGACTGTACATAAAGATGAGCTTAATAAACGGTGTGAAAGTAAAGGGAGAATACACAATGGAGAAGTAGGACAGCAAGAGGAAACGAAAAAAGACCAAGGGAGAGAAGCTAAGGGGAAATGTGATGAGAAAGCACTGGAGGGCAAACAACACACAGTAAGAATAGAGATGGGTAATGAAGGCCCAACAGAGAGAGGAGCAGAGGCAAAATCGACAAATCACACAGTTGCCATTGTCCACCATCCAGAAAATACAGGACATGTGGAAAAGCAAAGAGGCACAGAAATGGCGGAGAAGGTGTCAGCTGAAAACGAGAGCCGAAGAGCAGAGGAGGGCGATAGGATCATGAGTGAAGAGGTTGCTCCCGCTAAACCAGAAGCCGTGAAGACAAAGGGGCCGGTTCGCAACAGAAGCCTGACGCAGGAACTGGCCGAGTTAGTCTCCAGTCCTCTTCCTCTACTCAAGACCCTTCCTCAAACCCCCACCTCCCCCATGCCCCCGCCTCGGTTCCGGGCCCCAGCGCCCCGGAAGGAGGAGCAGTACCGGGGTTCGGCAGACGCATTTAAAGTGGATGCTACCTCCGAATCTGGGGCCTTCCCTGCTGTGATAAAGCACGCCATTGCCTTAAGCAAAGTACTCCAGTCCATACATACAGAGCGCAATGTGCGGGGGGAAGGAGTCCAAGCTGTGCAACAAACATTGCCATCATTGGATTCTGCATTGGAGGTCGTTCAAACTCCACATCAACGTTCTCCACTACCTCCATCGACGTCCACCACTATTTCAACAGATACCCCCCAAACGGGTGATTTAGGGGGTCCTCCTGGTTCCCTTGCTCCCCTAAATGTTCAGACGTCACAGGTTCCAGTTATGGGGCCGCCGCCGTCTACCTCTCCGGCCCCAACACCGCCACTCTCTCCTGGGGCCAAGCGAATGAGGAGACAGGAGGCAGAGCGGTTCTCCTCTCCAGAGCTGTACACAGAAGGAGATAATGTAGAGGAGGCCGCCGCAGTGGACGCTAACAAGGCAGAGGACAGTTTTGGATTTGACAGTTTTGAATTGGACTCGATGACTGAGAGGATCATGGTGGAGCACGTGAACCCGGTGAGGGGGGAGACGGGAGGGGACGGAGGGGACCTGAGCGAAAAAGGAGAGGCGAGGAGAGGGAGCAGACTTCAGGAAGGTGAAGAGCTGGAGGAGAACACAAATGAGGGACGATTCCAGCCTGAGGTACAAAACCCTCATGCTGGAAAAACTGCTCACACCTCTCCAATGAATGGTCACCATATTAAGGCCCAATCCCATGTAAGGCCTGATGATGCTTGTCCAAAATTTAATATTTCTCTCACAGATAGCCAGCTAGAGCGTATCCTGGACACAAGCCACCAGGTGAGTCAGCTCAGTTGATTTCCTTTAATTTTCCTATCATGATTGGACATTTTGTTAATGCGTTCACAAATATCAATTGTACGTTATACAAGTGAATAGCGATTAATATAATATTATTATTATTGATTTTCATAGATCACTCCAAGAGTAGACGGTAGTGAGGTTATGGTTGAAGAAGAAGAAGAAAAAGAAGAAGAAGCACAGAAGCAAGAGGAGGATGACAACGAGGACCTCCCGGCATTAGACGTCGATCCGGTTGCTTCGGAGAGTTTGAATGGAAGCAGCTTCTTGTTTGAGAGTCTATATGACAGCTCCCTCCTCGCAGGCCTCAGCCAAGACCAGGATCAGTTGCACCCATCAGACGAAGAGGAGCCAGTTAGAGAGGAGATCGCAGACAACCCCCAACTTCCATCTGGTCAGGACAGACGACGCAGTGAGCTTCTGACCAATCAGGAGGCAGAAGAGCAAGAGGCTAAGCAATGGGGCGAGTCATTCTTCAATCTGTCTGAATGGGGTGACTCTTTGTTGGTGGGCGAGCACTTCCTGGAGAGGCAGAGCTTACTCAGACACACGGAGAGAACACCAAAAGAGCAAGAACGTAGCCGTCATGAAGGTCAGCAATCCAACACAGGCCATATGCTGACAGACCAGCAGGGATCAGATTCAACCCTTAAGCCTGGTCAGATTGAGCCACCAAAACCCATCATGGCCCAGTCAAAAACAAACCCGGTCCAATCAATAGAACAGCACCATACGAATACAAGTGGGATACAAGTTACTACACCAAGAAACAATGACCCAGTCCTGTTGAACAGAGGTGAGGCAAGCAAGAGGGAAGGCAGGATTGAAATCAGACAGGATGTAGAAGAAGCCAAACACATCCAGAACTCTCCTGATCATTTTCCTGACTGCAGCCCTGGACTGCAAGAGATGTTCGATTGCTGGCAAAGCATGTCTGACCAGCCCTCCCAACGTGTCCCAACAACAACAACAACAGCAGCAATCGCGCCCACTCACATGCACAATGCTGCAGAACAAATAGTGGCAGTGAAGTATCTAGAAACACCTCAGCCTGTGATGGGCAGGGATGAAAAACGGGAGCATCACACCCCACCGCCTGCTGCTCAGAGCCGGTCTAGAGAGGCCGTGGAAGACCCTGGACAAGAGAAAGCTGGAGAGAGGCCGGCCTCTGCCTCTGACGTCGTCCCTCCCACACAGGAAACGGCACCCGTCACCCCCAGAGTAAAACTAACAACCTCCTCTGTCCAATCGCCTCTGTCTGCCAAACCTCTCAAACAGTCCACCCCCTCCACTGGCCTCCCCGGTTCACAGCCGTTACCAAAAGGTCGGAAATCCCGTCCAAGGCCCAGTCACGGTCTCAAGCCTTCCAATGTATTTGCTACGGTGTCTGGGAACGATGAAACCAGATCGGTTCCCGAACTTGACCACAAATCCAAAGCGGGAGAGTACTGCAAGTCAAAGCCACGCTCGGAAGTACCTGATGCCCATCCAACCTTAGCCGACCCAGAGGCTGGCTCCTCTGATGTAGACACATCCGTTATTGATAAGGGCTTCACCCTACAGCTGTCCCAGGGTGCCTCGCTCACGGCGAGCAACTCTGGGGCCTTCTCCATTGTCGACGTGGCAAGCGACCGCGGACTCTTCCACACTTTCATCCATGAGTGGAGAACAAAGGAGCGGTACGCCCTGGCGCTGGCCTGCGAAAGGCGGGAACAGACCCACCATCCCGAGGGACGCATTGGAGAAAAACACGGGAGAGGTCAGTGACACTGATGGTGTTTTAGATATGCTTCGAGCCACATTAACTATATGCTGAGCTTGAGTGTGATCAGCTGCAACGGTATATCAAATATGTCCAATCAATCATATATTATTGTATTATTAGTGGTATTAAAGTCACAGACAATTAGGCTTTATGTTGCGACTTAAAGAGCCCCTATTTTACCATGGCGAAGCCATGTGAAAATCTACCCTTGAGTGACATCACAAGTGGGAGTGTCCACCCAGATGTATGATGACTAGATCAGTCTACCAGCCAGTGGACTGTACCAACTGGTAGGCTGATCTGTCCATCATACATCTGGGTGGACACTCCCACTTGCAATGTTACTCAAGGGTAGATTTTGACATGGCTTGTAATGGCTAATCAGCATCACACCTGGTGGTAAAATAGGGGACCTTTTAAGTATGTCTTACCTATATAACAAAACCGAAAACATGGAGCAGACTGTACAGTAGACTGGGTATGATGATCATACATGTTGTATGTGTGATGTGTACAGTGTCAGCAAACCATCACAAGCTCTGCAGTGTGGATGGCTTCCCAGTGAGGGGAGAGGATGGACTGGTGTTGATGGGGCTGAGTGTCTGCTGGGGAGCGAGGGATGCATACTACATCTCCCTGCAGCAGGAGCAGAGCTCAGGTGTGTCCTGGTGTTTGACGAGCACTGGCTGTGATATGGGGAACGATACATCAGCATCAGATTTACTTTATTTATCGACTCTTAAGTTTAACACGTACAAGGAATTTGTCATGGTGTTTGGTGCATAACAACAGCAATAAACATAGTAAACAACAATAAGTAAACTAAGTAAACTGCAAGTACTGTAAGTCAAGAAACATTCATATAAAATAGAAACTGAAATTATGAATTGCGATACTATTAATACAGGTACATATTGCAATTTGAATGTCATCGTTTTAAATGTGTTTTATATGAACATATACAAAGTACCGGTATTATTGTATTACAAAACCACAGATGTGATGTGTAACCACCGCAGATATTCAATTTTGGTTTTGTCTGTCCACCGCAGGTTTGAGCTCTAGTTTGGCCCCGCCTCCACTGGATGCTGATTTGCCAGTGGGTGAGAGGTTAGAGCAGGTGAAGTCCTGTCTGAACAGGCCATTGGTCGGACCAGGAGCCAGCGTGGTGGTCACCTATGACATAATCCATGTGTACAAAACACTGGTGCTGAGCTGTGGTGTCAGTCTGGAGGGAAGCTGTGAAGACCCAAAGGTATAAACAAACATACATACTCAGAAACTACCAACTACAGGATTAATGTTCCTTTATTAAGTTATATCCCATGGATGTCTGTCTTACGTCTCTTGCTTTGAGTTATGACAGGAACATGGAAGTCATCTGATGGATGAATTGTTTGTGTGAACATGCCTAGCAAATCAACTTACTCTCATAGTTATCTCATAGTTATTCTGATTTAGAAATATCAAATACGATGTCACCATCATTCAACATTATCATATCCTAAAATGTAAATTTGATTCACAACTTTCCAATGACACATTTACACACACGCGCGCACACGGACATACTATCTTTTGATGACAATAACTGAAACCTTGCGGTACCACAGGTGGCCTGCTGGCTGGTGGACCCGGGTAGCGAGGAGAGGACCCTGGCCAACATGGTCACCGTCTACTGCCCCGAAGAGCTGGCTTTACTGGAGGGGCTGGGTGAGGGCAGGTACGCCCACACCTACTGCCCCCGTGTGAAGGCTGCTACAGAGAGCGTGCTGATCCAGGCCACCATGGACCACCTCACCGGCCTGCTGGTGAAGGACGGCATGCTGGGTACGAGTCAATACTAACCCAAAAATCGCCAGAACCCCAGAAATATTGCCGCTGCCCCCAGAGGCTGAATCGTCGTCAGACCGATAGCCGATGGTTTCCGAGATTTTGTAAAAACATTAAATGTACAATATGCAAAAAAAAGTGTCATGTAGACACTAAATTTAAGGCTACAGGGATCTAGGTTAATTGCTTCGACTCTGCAGCCGCGTAGAGAAATCTCACGTGACGTTTTTTTAGCGAGCCTTGCTTTTTGAGGATGGGCAGGGTTGAGGGAAAGCAGGGAGAGGGAGGGGTGTGGAGCAGAGTGCAGAGTCCGAATTTAGACCAGAGCTAGCTTGAAATCACACATCTTTCATAATCTACCTTTAAATCGAGGAAATGTAAGTTGTATTGATTGTGTGCATTCATTAGACGTCTTCCGGCGGGTGGAGATGCCGTCCCAGAGGTGTCTGGCTCTGCTGGAGTTGAACGGCGTCGGCTTCAGCGTGCAGGAGTGCGAGAGGCAGAAGCACGTGATGCAGGCCAAGCTCACCGCTCTGGAGGGTCAGGCGTATGGTCTGGCCGGGCACAGCTTCTCCCTCACCAGCGTCGACGACATAGCACAGGTCAGGCGTCCGCCCTCTCTTTCTGATGTGTGGATGATTTGGTTATTTATTTGGACGAATCAATGAAATAGATTTTGGATATAAAAGACTCGAATCATCATAAGGTACATCATGAAATTCATCCAGGCCATCCAGTCAAGTCCATGGTATATCAAGCAACTGTGTGTGTGTGTGTGTGTGTGTGTGTGTGTGTGTGTGTGTGTGTGTGTGTGTGTGTGTGTGTGTGTGTGTGT
>JAOPJH010000097.1:3725713-3736952 GCA_027122575.1 Merluccius polylepis
TGTGTGTGTGTGTGTGTGTGTGTGTGTGTGTGTGTGTGTGTGTGTGTGTGTGTGTGTGTGTGTGTGTGTGTGTCAATCCATCCTGCAGATATTGTTTCTTGAGCTCCATCTGCCCCCAAACGGCGATTTGGGGGGCGGGGTCAAAAACAAGAAGACTCTGGGTTACACCAGGAGGGGAGGCAAAGTGCGACTGGGCAAACAGTTCAGTACTACCAAGGTACACAATGATGATGATGATGATGATGATACTTTATTGTCAGATCAAGTCTGAAACCTTTCTTGCATCACAGCATCTACGTTTGCAACATCACAGAAAAGCCACGCGTGGCCCATGGCGTGCATATTAGTGCGGGTGACATATCTGGCATGTTTCACAACGTCACCAGGATGTTCTGGAGAAGCTTCGCCCGCTACACCCGTTGCCCGGGGTGATCCTGGAGTGGAGGCGGATCACCAACGCCATGACCAAGGTGGTGTTCCCCCTGCAGAGAGAGAAGAGGCACCACCCGGCCCTGGCCATGGAGCGCATCCACCCCGTCGCCCAGACACACACGGCCACGGGTACCTAGCAGCATGCACACGTCACTCGCTCTGTTCTCTTCATACATATACTGTACGCCGTAATATGATTTATGGTTTTCATCATGTGTTTTATGAGAGAAATATCTTGGCAATTCTAAGTGTATCAGGCAAGAAATGGTGGGTGCTCTCATCCAAACATCTTGCCAATCCCGTGAGTGTATACATGATTAGAATGAATGGGTGGCTCTCTGAATTCCCGCACACCGCAGGTCGGGTGAGCTTCACAGAGCCAAACATCCAGAATGTCCCCAAGGACTTTGAGATCGACATGCCCACAGTGGTGGGGGAGAGCCCCCCATCACAAGATGCCCGCCACTTTGCCACCAAACAAGGGTAGGCCAGAGACATTATGATGCTGGATGTCTTCTCTTTCCAGGTGCTTTGCTTCCAAGAGTACTACGGCTCAAAGAATGCATTGTCTAGTATTTATCCATGGCACACATAAATGATAAACATGGTGGATAGCTGGTAAGAATGTAATCATACTGTCATTGTTTCACAGCAAGAGGCGACGTACTATAATACCCACGGCTCCAGTCGGCAGCCCAGAAAAAGGCCCCGCCTTCTCCGTCAGCATGCGGCATGCCTTTGTGCCCTTTTCAGGTTAATGAGACACTTATGCATGTTTAAGATCACCTTCACTGTCAAGGTGTGCATGTTTTGCCCTCTTCGGTAGGAGAGTTTAATTTTTAAGACTACACGATATAATATTTTTATAGAATAACCGTGAAATAATCATTCGATCACGGCATTGCAGTATCACTAATGCACACAATTGAATTGCCATGCGTATGAGTTCATGTTTGTAGTGAAAACCTTGCTGGTCTTGTGGTTCCCTGTGTACTGTACTGTAGGTGGCATGATACTAGCAGCAGATTATTCCCAGTTGGAGCTCAGAGTGTTGGCTCACCTGTCCAAGGACCGGCGCCTCCTGCAGGTGAGTCTTTTGCGATTGGCTCAAAGTCTCTGGTTCATTGTTTGTGAACAATAGACCATTTTCACAGAGGGGTCTGTTGCTCATAACACTAACCTTGGGTCTGCTATGTACCAGGGCACGGGTAAGTCGACTACCCGTGCCCTGGCACATAAAGGAAGCTGCAGTGCAGGCTCATCAGGCTCAATCAGTGTTATGTGCGATCAATAGCAAACCGCAAATGTAAGCTATTGCAATTAATATGTATTATTATGTGTCAGGTGCTGAATGGCGGGGCAGATGTGTTCCGCTGTATTGCAGCCGAGTGGAAAAACATTGAGCCGGACACAGTGAACGACAGCCTTAGACAACAGGCAAAGCAGGTGTGCGCCACACACGCTCTTAATAATGTAAACCTTATCATTCATATATTCAGTGTCTAAAATGTGTTTGCGTGCGTGTGTAGATTTGCTACGGCATCATCTATGGGATGGGGCCCAAGTCCTTAGGGGAGCAAATGGGTGTGGATGAGAACGATGCAGCCTGCTACATAGAGAGCTTCAAGTCCAGATACAAAGGTACTGAGATTACGATCTAACTTAATCTAACATCCTCCAGTGTAACATTTGTACAACTCTGAATGTCCTGCAATTTTAACTTCAAGTAGAGCAATGTTGCATAAAAGTGAAGAAGCTTCGTCAACAATATAAATATTTTGTCCGAAGACCAGGAAGCGTTTTGTTGAGTTTACCTCGGATTTTCTGTCCAATAGTCGAGCGATTCGCAAGGCATCTGTTTACAATGTTTGGTTCACCTAACAAAGTCCAGTGTGAACGCTAACCGAACCAAATGGAAAATGCAATAGAGTATCAACTTAACCTTCACCAACATTGACTGGTGATGTCCTTCTCTCTCCGGTGGGGTCCAGGGATCCAGGCGTTCCTCAGAGAGACTGTTAAGAACTGCGTGAAGAAGGGCTACGTCCAGACCCTGCTGGGCCGGCGGAGGTACCTGCCCGCCATCACCAATGGCAACGCCTCCGCCAAGGCACATGTGAGGAGAGCATGGTCATCATCAACACATGACGACCAGCATTAGTTTTGACATGCAGCTGGACATAATTATGACATGTGATTATTAGGAGTACATTCCAGTTATGCTTGCAAGTACATTTACGTTAATGATAATAATAATAATAATAATAATAATAATAATAATAATAATAATAATGATTCGATTACATTTGTTTATTATAATGCATAATATTCTCGTGTAGACGGCAGAGTTGTGAGGATAATGTTGGTGTTATTGCCCTTTAATTATTTCTATATGCAAACTTTACTCTTTTTCACCAGGCTGAGCGGCAGGCGGTGAACACTACAGTGCAGGGCTCGGCGGCGGACATCGTTAAACTCGCCACGGTCAACATCCAGAAACGCCTGCGTGAGATCTACACAAGCGCCCCTCTGTCACACCAACACACTGCTCCAGGTACAGCATCACATCTAGGTCCTCGTCCGAGTAAAAAGCAGGGCAGGGAAAATAGACCAGGGGTTAGAATTGTACCCCTAAAAAAACATCAGGGCCATCTGAAGTACCCCCTAATAACCGTGAACCATCTTGTTTCCTACACTTGTGTACGAGCGGGAGATGAGGTTACGATCGGAACAAGGAGGCAGCATGCAAAGGAAACAAATTCGACCAATTTATTTCAGAATAGAATGATGGCATATAATATATTTCTGATTACCATAGTTTGAGAATTGTTATTATTACTGTTTTTGTATTTCCAATGTACCCTTTGGCCATTTTGGTATTTGTCGTGTACCCCTGTCCCCCTGGGACTCATTGCTCTCGAAAGTGCAGGACGCAAAAGCCATATTACAAGACTCAAATATAGAAGATAAAAAACACGTCCGGGTGGGCCTCTGGGTTCTTCTCTCGCCAGTGAGGCGGCGTGGCGGGACGTCCCATCTGAGGGGAGCCTTCTTCGTCTTGCAGCTACATGACGAGCTCATCTATGAGACCAAAGAAGAGGACCTGATCCAGGTGGGACACACATTGACTCATTAGACAGTGTACCCTGCAAACGTTGCATCAAAGGGCTCTGTATTAAAAGGTCTAAATAGTCTATTCCTAAACCAGTTGAGTGTGTGTTTTGTCTAATTAATAATAGTAAGTCCTACAAATATTTGTTAAATTGAATTATGATTGAAGTATTAAATTCACAATATGCTTTACACACTTCCCTATTCTCCAGAGGAACACTCATTAAGGGTGATTACGTCTACCTTTTTTAGCTGGGCAAAGCAATCTCTAATAATTAGCGACGCAGAGCAGGAGAAAATGTAAATGAACCCCTACTACAGTCTATGGAATATCTTTCTGACTCCTCAGCAAACTCATGTGAGCTTTATCTGCAGGTAAGCACACTTTCTGTTGACTGAACTTGAATTGCGTTTGCTCTACCTATTATCTCAGGTGGCTCAGATAGTGAAGAAAGAGATGGAGATCGCTGTGAAGTTGTATGTAAAGTTGAAGGCCAAGGTAAAAGCTGGACCCAGCTGGGGTAACCTAGATGACCTTGACATATAACACAGAATGCTAATGGGAAATCCTGATTAACCGTTACACTCAAATACATTTTTAACCCAATATATACAATGCAATGAAATAATTAATTCAGAGATACTGATACATGAACTGTAAATTAAGTAAATATGAATTAAACTAATTTATACTGGTACTGTACATAATGAGAATACCATCGTACTATTGACTTAATAAAAATATGAACTGGATGTACAACACCTCATTGTGAAAACTGCCATTTTATTAGATCATTATTGCTTTGACTTTCCATCAACATAACAGATAATCACAAATCACACTCCATTACACTGTTGTGGATTTCAGTTTATTTTTTATTTTTGTACATTTATGACATCATTAATTGCAAATCTACTACGGTCAGCATTTAGACATTATTTGTGCAAAACAAACTTAGCCAGCTTGGGTTTTTCTTTTTTCTTTTTAAAAAGGAGGGAATAAATACGATAGGGGAAGCATTTTGTGGGACCCGTGTCAACTCACTGTCTGCCATTAGAGAAGTTCCATTGTCATTTTGAGTGGATATTTCAATAAAACCCAAGACCACAACTCAGTGCTTTTACAAGCCAAGTTAAAAAGGACCATTTCTGGGAACCTGAACAAGGAGAGGGGTCTTGGTTTAAGATAATGCCTTTAGTGCCTGGGGTTGGCTGTTAACTGTTGATTGTAACACTATTAACCAGCACACCATGGCTGGACAGATCTTTAACAGGCTCAGTCTCAAAACAACATGGTGACAAAATAAACTACAAATAAATGCCATAGAAACAAACTTCCATTGATGGGGTCGACAACATTGTGTTTAACAGATTTTTTTTTAACAGAAAAAGATTTTGAAACAATTGCAGGAGTGTCGGTGGTGATTTCTGCTACAGATGCCCCATATCTAAACAAAAAAAGCCAACCATTATTTTTCCAAGGACCAGGGATTAAACCTAAACCATGAGCCAGTTTATTCAAGTATATTCCAACTGTCTTCCGAACTGAAAAAAGCACTTCCTTTTCATTAGGTCATAACACACAATACACAAGACAACCACCAAGCTGTCGATCTCAACTATAGTCTTAAATCATTTCTTGAAAACCTTGTGTCAGAGACATTGTTTTCTACTAGGCAGTGGAAGAGGTCATGGGGACGCAAACTCACGTCGAGACACAATTCCAATCAGTATCTTTGGTGGCTTTGCTCTTGCCCGTTAACCTGCAACCCGTCTACGATGGTGTTCGCTCGACCCGACTAAAAAGGAGATAACCCCGTTTCACAAGCACGTATTGAAGTCTCCTTACTGACCGCACCGACACTAGTTCCTTAACTCCTCTTCTACCGTCTTACAGGGGTTTAAAAAAAACAAAGGAAGTTTTTAAGGGGTGGATGAAGGCATCTGTAAACATATTCAGTCGAGAGACTCATTGCCACAAACGCAACAGAGTTATCAATTAAGGCATTGATACAGACAGAGCTGTGCATTTAAACCAGAGTAGAAAACCCAAATTTGAAAAGAAATTATGTACACAGGTAAGTGCTACTTGAGTCACGTAGTGGTCCACACATCGAGGATGTCAACCACTGGAACCAGTAATGGCCATCCTTGTTCCAGAAAGTTATACGAGGGGGTGGTGAAGAGAGGGGGGGGCTTGCGATATAAGGGCCAGGATTTTCCCCCGCTAGTTGGAGCATGTCATGGTGGTGGGGGAGAGGAGAGCGTTTGGCATTGGCCCAGGCAATGGTATAGAACGGGATGCATGGGGAGACGCTCGGTAAGGTCACAGGAGGTTCGAACGAGTTGGTGGGGTGGGGGGGGGGGGGCGTGTCAGGGCACCTCGCTGTCCACGCTGCGCTGGAGGTAGTACCTGACGGGGGGGCCGGGGAGGTCCTCGTCGTCATCGACCTCGGAGGCGAAGGACACGGTCAGGTCCACGTAGCGGCGCTCCGACGACGGCTTGATCAGCTTGTGCATCCTAGAGAGAGAGAGATCACAAGGAGGACATGGAAGTCAGCTCAGGAAGTATAGATCCAAGCTGAGAGATGGCATTTGTCAATAAAGTTCTGTATATTTCTCTTGGGCTCAGAAACAAGGAGACATAAATGAATCGCAGAAAGGTAATGGTGTAGGCAGGCAGGTAGGATTCTATATCACACCAATTTTTCAAAAGTAATGGACCCTTTTCACAGAGTTGTCATGGTAGGACAAACACAGCTCCGTTCGATTTAGGTACGGCAGTGCACCAGTAGAGACACAACCAGTCCAGTAAATATACACTGACCATGCTGGTGCACATGTACATGGTTCTGCTTTTTGTTTGGACGGACGGAGGGGAGGGAGGGGGGGGGGGGACGGACGACATAAAGCACTTACGTCAGCTTCAGCCTCTTGTTGTGTCCGGGCATCACAGGCACGTAGAGCATCTTCACACCGTGGACCACCATGGTGGGCTCAATGCCGTACTTCTCCTGCACATCAGTCACTCATCAGAGCTCTCAACGGAGGAACAACACTATCGCTATGCCGAACCAAAAACAGCTGGTAGAGGCAATGCACAAACTAAGTCTACTAGCATGGTGGGAGGTTCTTACCTTCACTGCGTTGATGAAGTCGGAGAGGGTGAAGGCGTCCTGGCCGTAGATGGTCCACCGGTCCCAGATGGAGAAGGAGATGTTGTCTCTGGGAAGCAGACGGACAAGTCAAAGTCGCGTGAGTGAGGGAGAGAAATTCTCTTTGAGTGGTCAGCATCTTGGCAGGTCTCACTGTGGTCTTGTACGTCCCTACCTGATCTGTGTTCGTTTGACGGGGGCGGTCTCCGTGAACACCACTACAGGTATGGCCAGGTTGAAGAAGCAGTTTTTGAACGACTCAAAACCATAGCCCCCAACCACCTTAATGAGCTCTAGCGCCACCTAGGATTAAAAAAAAGAGAAATCTATTTCAATCCAAGGACATTTTAATTAATGTATTTTCTATACTTGTTATACCGCTTCAGAAACTACATTATGAAATGTCCAATTCAGTTGTGTGCAGAGAAAACGGCTCTGAGCCAACACAAAGACAAAGGGCGACGTCCAGCCGTACCAGTCCTGCCACAGCAGCCGTTGCCGTGGCGATCGCAGGGATGATCTTGCCGGCGATGCGCTTGATCTTGAGACGGTCGGCAGCCTCGATGGAGTACATCCTGGCTCTGAGGGCGGACGCCGACGCCACAAAGTCCATGTGTCCGTTGGCATCGTCGTCCTTCTCAAACTGCATGGGTGACAGCTGTAACCACTCTGTGGCAACAACACAAGAGACCAAGATTATAGACATTCTCTTGGATTATTATCATGATTCGATTTTAATATGCATTTAGAAAATAAGCTACTGTGGCAGCTGCAAGGAGATGCATGAATATGTATACATACTCCTTAGTATGTCCTTAGATATATCCTATTCCACTGAGCATGCTCAAGGTTAATGTAAGTATAGCAAGAAGTTATTTTACCGAGATTGACATCTTATCTGAATTTAATAAATTCAAAATAAACACATTTATACATCACTTTTCTAGCGACTACAGTACTACAAGAATAACAATTTACTGCAGACACGGTAAAGAATTTCTCAGGTCTTTCTTAGGGACATCTTGGATAATATTTGAGGAGGAGCAGAGGACGGACTGAACCAGCAACTTCCCGTTATTGGACAGCCTGCCCTACCCCTTCAGCTACTGCATGAGGTGGAACCGAGAGGTCACCTGGGCTGACGTGGCTGGCAGCGATGGCTCCCTCCAGCTGTGTGATGGCCTCCCTCTCCTCCTCGCTGCTCAGCGCCAGCTTCATCTGATCTGGCTTCTTAGCCGACTCATCTGTTTCGATTGGCTGGGAGGTTGGACACACACACACGTGTCACGTGGATGATAGATCATGTGGAGAACCAAAAGCGAGGTGAGCAAGTTCAGGGAACCTACCTTCTCTGACGGTCTGTATTCTGGGACGGTGACCTCGCGGAGAACCCTGGCCACTCCCTCTTCACATTGATCCTGGGGAAACAGAACAGACCAAACAGAAACTCTTGGTGTGAGAATGTGTGCATGCACTGTGTGAGTGTGAGTTGTGGTTATATAGGTCACACGGTCTACCTTTTCACAGTAGGGGATGTTATAGATCCCTGCAAATAGCCGGGCCATGCTGACGACGAAGGTGAAGTGCCTGATGGGTGACAGATTAATCATAAGGTGCGGATATAGGGGAAGAGATCTTTCAAACACATGGTGAATGAAGTATTGAAGATCATACTCACAAAGAGTCTTTCAAGTTAAATTCAATAGGCGACGGAGGTCTTTTCGGTGATTGCCAAAACAAACCTTAGGGGGAAAAAAAGAAGATACAACCATAACATTGTGATAAAATAAGTAGGGCTGTCAAAATTGTGTGCTCGCGTGATGACACGCGAGCTCTGTGTTCGTCAATCGACTTATCAGCCTAAAAAAAAAACATGGTGTCGATGGGTGAACTACTGAAGGTATTGTGTGTATAAAATATGCTTTTTAATAAACTATCTGTACACTTACGAAGTTGTCAATGCCTCGTTTTATATGTTAAGACCCTCATTATACTACCAAAGAAGTGTCAGGCTATTTCTAGCCTTGTAAGTGCTTTAAAAAAGCGATTTATTTTTTACCAGGTGAGATGCCCTTAGCACTCAAACGTATAGCAGTTTGGTAGAATCGGCTAAAAACAGCGAACTTAGCTTCGCGTTGTATCGGCTTTTTGTTGCTCTCCATGGAACGCTGGAACTCGTTCTCATACTAAACATCCCAGAACCAGTTTACACCGGAGTTCTCCTTATTTGGTATGAATGACAACTTCAACGGGAGTGGATTTAAAAACTGTGATTAATTAACTCGCCAATACTATGCGATTAATCAGTTAAAAACAATTAATCGTTTGACAGCCCTAAAAATAAGCCTTTGTTTTGCATTATATCACAAGAACTTGGACTCATTATAGAGTGGCTAGGTCACGACCACCTCATGCGTCCCGCCCTGGACCTTAGAAACGGAAAAAGTTGTATGGGAGTCAACGGAGCTAAATTAAAAAGTTTTAGATTTTAATCTGCATGAAATGTTCCTGGCAGGGTTTGTGTTTCTAAACTCAAATTTTCCACATCAATACATCAAGTGTAATTTGGCTTAAAAAAATGTCATGACTTTGTAACGCCAATCAACATTAGTTAACTGGCGTTAAGTATTATTATTTTTATCATTAAATTATGGCTCAAAACAGAGGGAGCAAAAAGCAGCAGGAGTAACTTTGATGACTGTTTGAGCGACTCTGTTTTCATACCTATGGGTACTAGCCTACTATAGTCCGTTTCAGTCTGTTTAATTATCTGTATGCACACAGTTGTACCCGTGACATTTTCTAAACAAATTGATGTGGAAAAATGATATTTAAAATCAGACAAACCCAGCCAGGAACATTTCATGGAGAGACTTAGATTGAAATCCGTCGACTCCCAAACCAATTTTTCCGTAGTGTCCAGGCTTGACGCATGAGGTGAGCGTGACTTAGCCACTTTATACAGGTGTTTGGGGAACTTACTGCCATCCTTTAACCGCGTGTCCAGAGGGAAGGAATGCAACAGCTGAAGGGCCTTCAAGACAACATCAACAGCAGTATTATAATGCATACAACCTTGCACACGCACACCATAGTCGAGATGTGAACGGAAAGAGGTTCCCAGGGCCGTCGATTACCTTTTTCTTGAAGTATTTGTCGAATTTAAGGCGAGCCAGGATGATGCAGTGTTCCCATTGGCTGGGTCGCCTGCTCAGCAGCTTGATGACCTGGAATGCCCCCTCCAGACTCTCCCTCGCCTGCATCCTCTACACACACACACACACACACACGCACACACACACACACACACACACACACGCACACGCACACGCACACGCACACGCACACACACACACTTTCTTTAAGAGGAATGTTCTATCCACATCATTGAACATGAGACATTTGCATTATGGCCATTTAAGAAAAAAAGAGTACTATCTTATTTGTATTACTATTTATATTATGGATGTACCAAACGTCTACCTGTAGCACTGCTTCTGCCGAAGAGTGGGTCTGCCAGAAAAGGTTATAGGTGGAGGGCTTTTGAGTGAACCCACTTTCAAACTACAAAACACAGAGAAGAGGTCAGAGGCCAGGTACTTTCCAGTGTGACGCTGGTTCTGAAACCTCCAACAGAAGGGGGGGGGGGGGGGGTCACACCTTGTCCCTGGCCCATTGGATAGTGTGCTCTATGACTGCAGGGAAGGACTTCAGGGTGCAGAATGGGATCTCTTCCTCAGGAGGGTCCCTCTGAGAGCAGAAAACAGCCAAAAACTAGATTAGCACATGCATACACAGTGCGTTAGATATAGTGAGGTATCTAATGAGCTGTTATGGTACCATGCCAGAGCATTGGCTTCTTAAAAGGAAGACATACATGGCTGTTGTAGGACTCTGTCAGGCCTGGCACAATGATTTCCGTGTGTCCTTTGGTTCCCATCGTTCCCGAGTCCAGGAGAGCTTTCTGATTGGATACACTTCGACTGTACAGACACAAGAGGAAGACATTTAGAGATGTTAGAAGGAAAACCCTCACAAAAGTCCTCACTATTGTCAATCATTTGCATTTTACTGACCTTAGGGTTAATAGAAAACCTAGTCTCACAAATCAGACTTTAGATATTAGTCTAAAGTGGCAGACAAGCTCAAATCTGGGTGAACTAGGCGTTTCACTTTCTCTCACTTCAAATGAGTTTTGATCAATCATGTTGCTGGGGGTGGAGATCTGTAGATGCACGTTATATGGAATGAGTCTCTGCTGGAAACAACCTGACTGATGGAACCACAAGAAACATGAAGAGGACTGATAACTAAAACGATAGCATCGTCTTCCCATTGTCGGTATCCCTGCTTGGCCAACAGCAAACACAAACTCGGCCAGCACTGGTAAACTCAACTTTTCCCGTAGCTGGTGGGAAGACAAGCTAAAACGTCCTGTCCGCACACCAACGTCCTTAGACATAGTGGGCCCTATCTTGCACTCAGCGCAATTGACTTTGTACGCTGGCGCTTGTCCAATTCCTATTGTACACCCGACGCAC
>JAOPJH010000097.1:3753496-3764955 GCA_027122575.1 Merluccius polylepis
TTTGCCTTTAAAAAAAATTGTTTTAACAAAGTCACCTGTCCTTGTAGGGCTAAACTGTTACATTGAGGCTAGCACAGGTCAAGTGACTAACATTGAGGTTGGTTCATTTGAATAGTAAAGGGGTGTGTGTGTGTGTGTGTGTGTGTGTGTGTGTGTGTGTGTGTGCGTGCGTGCGTGCGTGTCTCCTACCTTGGAGGAGAAGGAGGCACAGGAAGTGAACAGAGGCCCCGGCTTCTTGCTTCAACAAAGCTACCTGGACTAGCCTTTAGCTACAACAGACCTGCGCCTTTGACGCGCATCTGCAGTTGAGCTCGTTGAGCACGTAGCTGCTCGTCAAATGTCGTGTGGGGTCACAGGCTCATTAGTATACAAGCATTGATACGACCGTGAATCCGACCTTGGCCCTCGTCATACTTCTCCAGAGACATACCTAAGCTAACGCCACACACTGGCCGTTACTGTACACAGTGTTTTTGTTTTTTTACGTATGGCTGGGATTAGTGGGCGGAGTCACGTGACGTCATACAGCGATGCGGCGCGTGCCCGCGCCGTCTGTCACGCAAAGGACAACATTGTCGTTTTTATAATAATCTTGCTAAACTGATTATACTTTAAATAATTGAATACAATGCACACGTTTCCTCTGCAGCAAGGGTTTATGTTTTGGACTGAGATCTACAATCGAGACTGCTTTAACAGTTAGACTCACACGGTGGCGCCAGAGCTATAACTTTATTTGGACGGTGTCTGTCGATTAGATTGGTATATGATATGTATATGATATCTATACATGATACATACATTTATTTTTTAAGATGAAAATGGTTTGAGCTAAGTTTGCTTTGTATTATATGTGTATTATATTATATTCAGTTTTGTGGGGTTTCTCTTCTTTATAATATCGCTGAAGAGCACTTGCAGCGTTATTCCTTACCGCCAGATGCCGCTGTGGTGCGTCTCCACGTGGCTGTGGACGTGAACCCGTATCATCCGCGCATGCGCGCCCCTAGTAGCGAGCCCACAACAACAATGGCGGCCAACTGCACGTTTGTGTGTTGTGGAGAAGAAAGAGATGCAGATAAAGCCGCTATTGGTAAATACGTTATAAATTTGACCTTTGGGAATTTGAGATTCATCTTCATATTGGTTAAAACAAAGTAATGTCAAAATAAGTCGCGTTTCATGCGACAGCGAAACGCGTTTTATACGGCACACGTGGGTACTGTGGGATGGCAGCCCATGAACTGGAGTAGTGGCAGCACACCTATACATACCATTGTTTGTCACTTCCTAATTCATGTCGTATTAACCCCTTTTTACAGTGGTGTCCAGGGCTATTGCGATGTTACCTAGCTTACCGACAGAGCGAGTTGTTTTACTTATATGTGCCGTTTTTCCATTTGACAGTTCAGTTCTCCAATGGCAAATTAAAAAACGCAGAGAAGCTGGACTTCACGTTTTACAAAAACACAGACGAGGAAAACCCTCGGAAAAAAAGCAGACGCATGTTGGTAAGAAGACCGATGCTTTGCATTTGATGTTGTTCAACTGAGAGAAAACTACACACACATCCACTGGTTCTCCAGCCAGACCACACCATGCAACGTCCTCTGTGTTGTCTCTATAGGTGGCTGAATCAGACAGACTGTCGTATGTGGGGAACAATTTTGGGACAGGGTCGTTAAAATGCAACAACCTTTGCAAGTACGTTTTGTTTTTTTATGCAAACAAAGTGGCTCCATAACCTCTTTAGTGTTTCCATATTTGAATCATTTACTTCCTTCTTGCCTGTGCAGATACTATGTTGGGGTGCTGAACAAAGACACCATGGAGATGGAGATGCACAATGCCCAGCTCTTTAACATGCAACCTTATATTGCAGGTAAAAAAGAAAGACTAATTAAGGACAATAGAAAACAGGGCCACCGCCTGATGGCTCTGTCACCACAGTCTGTCAGCTGTGGCAACCCTGTGAACTTTTGCCCTTGCCTTGTGGGTGTATCTGTTAATTATGTGTACATTTGTACAACATTTTAGTCAGAACTAATCAGGGTCAGGGTCTTTTGAGGCCATACAACCCATTTTGTCAAGTCCCACCGTGCAATACAGATGTCATCCTGAGCAGGAATAACATTTAATCTCAAATTAAATGTTAATCTCAAATTAAATCTTTGTTAATATAAAAAGTTTGTTCTATTGCTATTAAAAACGTATGATACGTTGACTGGAAAATATTGGTGGTCAATGGATTGTCAGGCGAACGCGGGTAAAATATTTGATTGGATCACTTTTCAATCTCTTTAAACCTGCACAATGGATGTTTTTTCAATAGCAACCTCTTGAGTTGTAGCTACAGCTATATCATTTTCAGACCCCAGTAACTGTCTTTTTTAATGGAGTAAATTGCGAAAGTAAAATAGTTACATAGTCCAGGTTTGAATAAGTTTTGTTGTAAAGTTTAAACTGTAACTATGACCTGTTTAAAGTTTGTAACTTACCTGTGTTTTTTCAAACTAGGGGAGACAAAGACGACCGACAAAGACGATCAGGTTGACGCCGTTAAGCAAACCTACTCCGAAAAGGTACCATAACTCCCACCAACCACACCCACACAGTTCTCCAAATCACCACCATTATCACTTCTTATCCGAGCTGTTGATCGCCTTCTTCCACTAGGATCTGTGTCCTGTTTCTCCAATGAGCAGAGACATTACAAACTTGTTCATACGCTAAGCTGTGTTTGTCTTGTATTTGCCCTTAGTTGGACTCCCTGGTTGAGGCGTTTGGAACCACGAAACAGAAGAGAGCCCTGAGCAATCGCCGGCTGAACAAGGTGGGCGCCGATGCTCTGACGAAGGTCGTGGAGAAGGCAGCCAACAGCGTTATTGAACAAAAGGGCTTTGCAGGTAAATGTGTCTGCTATTTGTGTGCTAAATATGTCCTGTGTCTTTGATATTATTAATTAAAATAAACTGGTGTATATTGATGGTACTTTTGACTTTTTGGTCAACCATCGGAAATGTAGGAAATTCAAGAGATCAGTTGTTTTTGAAATCAGATCTCAAGTCCATACCTGTAAATTATTTGTTGATTCTTTTAACCATTTAAATCAATCTGCTATGTCATCTTTGTCTCATTTTGCAACCTTTATTTTTCAGTTATAGTATTTATCAGTTATCTATATCTACTTTTGTCTCCCCCCTCAGCTCTCAGTGAAGAGCTCAATGAGGCCAATACCCAACTAGACGTGGCTCTCTTCATTCCCCCGTGCTACTCAGATGCTGAAAGGCCCGAAGATGTCTACTTGTTTGATGACCGTATCCTTTACCATTTGTATGAACTCTGCGGAACAGACTTGTTTTTTTTACCACATTAACATTGCCATTGTCCGTGTTTTGTTGCTCCTACACGTCGTTTTCCTTCATTGTTTGCTAGTCATGTCTCCGGCGGATTATAAAGAGTTGGCTGAAGCTGGTTCCAAAATGGAGGCTCTTGTAGCAGAGGGTCTGCAGAAATTGAAGGATGAAAAATAGTAGGTCTCTTGCTCCCTAAAGCACAATGGCTGCCTAATAAGCAATGTCTGATTTTTGATTAGCCTTCTACTTTTTTTAATTTAACAGTTTGAGCATTATTAAGCATCTGGAATCTCTACCGAGTGGAAAAGAAGCCAGGGAGAAGATGTTACGCTGCTCTGCCTACCTCTATATGCTCCTGCAGCTGGCTCGAGAGGCAAGGGTTAACGGCAAATGTGAGTGCTTTTCGACAATTAATACACGCCAGTGTTGCCAGTTCTTTTGACCGTTACATGCGTCTCCTTATATATTTTTTTATTTGCAGTCGGCCAGAAGGACGGGTGCTCTTTCAATCTCCGGAGAAATATCTTTAAGACCTTTACCGTGGAGTCATTTTACAAAGGCCGGTATGACGGTCACCTTTTTATTGGCTTTTTGTCTGCCCACATAGTATAGCGCTGGGACTATTTCTTAACCATCTGTCCGGAGTGTCAATTATTTATTTTCCTATACCCAAATCTAACACAATTGTGTCTCTTGCAGCCTCAGTAACCAGGTGTCACCATCCATGCGTGCGAAGATCGCAGCTTACTGCCTTGCATTGCAGCTACACATGGGTCACATGGCGGTGAACCTGACGCTGCTGCAGCGAGATCTGTCTGTGAAAGAACAGTGGTGAGTCTGCAGCTAGTCTCACAAATCCGATGTCTGATCTGATGGCAGACGACCCCAAATCTGGGTGAATGGAGCATTTGACTTTCTTTCGCTTCATATTTGAAGTAAGCGCGCAATTGGCGAACGCAAGCTCGGCCAGCACTAGTAAAGTAATAAAAGGTGTCTGTAAAGGTTTCGAATCAACAATGTAGACTGGCTACTGTATACTGTAAATGCTGTCTGAAACCTTCAGCCACTCGTGCAAATGAGTTGTCTTCGGTAGTATGTCTCCGTAACACCAGGAAACAAGGTGTCACTATAACATAGGACTGCTGGATCCGAGATTAGTCTGCAGCTAAGTGCTAAGGGTGCTAGGACACAAAAAGTTGTCTTGACAGGAGCCATTCTCAGTCATTATTCAGTTACATTTTCTAAAGTGACAATATAGATGTGGTGCTACAGCCTTTAGATCATACAACTTTTCATTTTTATCTTTCAGGATGATGGAGGTGGCCAAATCAATGGGGCTGACTCTCATAAAACCTGCCCGTGTCAAAGCAGAGATGCATAACCCAGGAGACGAACACACATTTGTCACTCTGGTTCTCCCCCTGATCAAATATAAAGCGAAGTCAGATAGGAGTTTTAAGAAAAGGCAATAGAAACCAAGAGTAGAAGAATGACAGAAGTGGTAGAAAGAGATGCAATTCAAAGAGTACAATATACTTTGAAATAAATCTGTTGTATTTCATCAAAATAAAACAAAGCTTTTTGAAGATTATACAGTTGTCTTCTTAAAATATCGTAAAAGGCTGTGGAATGAGATGGGTGTAAATAATGGACATTTGTTCACTTGCTTTGTTGAAAACCATCGATGGTACACATGTAGAAAAACTAGACACAAAAAAAGCTAAACATTGACTATTACCATCCGGTTATATGTGGATATTACACAGCGTGTCAAGAGTTTGTCACTATTTTCAAGAGCTTGTCACTAACCTAATTGTAAGGTGGTACAATCGGACTGTCTTTAGTGTTATAAGAGATGGTTTAACAATCAAAAACAAAATGATTGTTTCGCCACTATTTTTGTCTACCTTTCGATAGACTTAGTGGGTGTTCCTGGTGGATACAGTATAGGCCCATGGTCACATTACAGAAACTGACGGGCTCATTGTAGGTTTGTAGGGTTGTCAGGGTGTTTTTGTTCCCATGAACAGTCCAGTTTTTATCTTCTGTGTGGGAATGTAACAGACTAGTAAGACATGTTTTTGAAAAGAAGATTCATGAATGCAACATTATGCAGTACATTAAGAGTACACTAAGTTTGGATGTGTTTGATATACAAGATACGATTGTCAAACATTACTAGCCAAGTGTGTGCGTTAATAGCTTCAGAACAAAACCACAGGCTCACTAATGGCGTAGCTTTTGTGCATTGGTTGGAGGCCATGTTTGTAGGATTTTCATCCTTTCATGTACACAATATTACAAATTGCCCTCCAGCCATTACAGGCCTGTTGCTAAAGTAGTCATAATTAGGCCCATCTTTTGTCAAACTACATATGGATTCACTAGACATCTCCCAAGCTCTTGTGACTTACTATGCTCACTTAAGAACTCATGTTTTTTTAAAAGTGCATTTACAGAAAACAAGTTATCGGCAGTGAATGTTACATGAATGCAAAAACAATGGCATTCAAATTGCAACATTTGAAACGGTGAAATATACAACTAAAACTAAATAGAAAAATACTGTACACTGTCTACAGTAGTGCGTTTTTTTTTTACATTAGTACTTTGCATTTGAATGCAAACAAATGGAAATATAGGCATGAGTGTCATCTACACCTGCGGTAGTGATGTTTTTCATTCTGTCACGATACAGCCGACAACTTTACTGTGCCTTCCCCTCCAGCAGAATGAACCTTGTGAAACGGTCACTAGTGTTGAAGCCTTGTCGTCAGTTCTTGTGCACGCCGTAATAGTGTTGGCATCACCGGGTGTCGAAACAGGCACAAAGTGTAGTTGTTATTCATTGTGAACAGCGGCCGTTCACAGGATGGAGCAGAACATACTGCCGCTGTTGTGGCAGCCACTCTCCACAGTGGCGCTGATCCGGGCGGTCATGGAGATGGTGAGGCGGGAGGAGTACCGCGACGTGGAGGGCCCACATGTGGAATCGGAGAGCGGACGGGCCGAGGGATTCTCCAAAGCCCACAGAGTGTGTGACGGACAGCTGTCGGGTCAAGGAAACGTTAGATGACCGTGTATCCAAAATTCTTAGTCCAAAGATATCTGCTGTGATATTTACATTTATAATATAGTATATGGTAACATATCAATAAGATGGTACATTTGAAATTGGCACATAAGGGGGGACCCCTGGACAGAAGTAACTAATTTTATATAGTCTATAGTGGTGTGCTGGTTACCTGTTGCTATGCTGCAGAACCATGTTGTTATTCAATACACAGCTCCCGTTGCTCGGGTCGATGTGTAGAAGTGTTTCTTTGTTTCCCGGGTGGCCCTGGAACAGGACATTGTCACTGATAACTCCCTTCACTGGCCCAAGCACAACTATGGCCCCACCTCCCTGTGCTGGCTGGACGCGGTTACGCAGCACCTGAAGCCCAAAACAACGCAAGCACATTCACAACAGTTCTGGCTATGTGAGCGAAATAACAGTAAAACATACTGGATGCAAAATGTTCGGGCTGTATTCAACCCAACATACCTTCACGTCCGCATTGCTGGAGACCTGAATCGCGTTTCCACGGTTGCCAACCACATCGTTCTCACCGATCTGCCCGTCTCCACAGAAACTGACACCGTGGCCTTTGTTGTCATAGACACCGTTGCCACGGAGCTCTACCCGGCAGTCCTTCTCCACAGTAACGCCGCCCAGGCTGTTGTCAAGTACGCAGTTCGCCACCAGCCGCGTCAGCTGACTACTCTGTAGGACAGCGATGCCGGCTGCACAGTTGCTGTTTAAAAGATTTCCGATGATGTTCAGCGGCTCACTGGTCTTCACATACAGGCCGACAGCTACACATCACGCAAGTAAAAGACAACATACGTAAGAAGGTGAGTGACAGATTACTCGAACCTCACTGCGGGCAACACGCCAAATATACAGCAGTGCCATCACTGTGGCGTCATTTACCTCCATTGTGGCTCATACAGTTGCTCTCCACCAGCGCCACACTGATGGAACGCCGGGCAGAGTAGCGCTCATCTTCACTGTCCAGATCGCTCTCCCATGCGAAGATTTCCCCGTCGTCGTTAAAGTTCTCCTGGGCACCCCCTCGCCTTGCTCCGTCTCCAACTCCTCCACCTCCTCTCCTCTCCCCTCCCCATTCCTGAACAGCCCCATCCCCAACTCTGGGCTCCCTGTTTTCTGGGTCCTTCCGGCAGAATACAGCCAGCCCATAGATGCGATTGTGGGTAATGTAGTTTGCCAGGAGTTGGGGGAGGCTGGAGGCCATGACCCACACACCGCAGCCCTTGTTACCTAATGAATCCGGAGGAGCGAAAACAGACACGGCCAAGTGATTAGAAACAAATGTTTCATTGCTACTAGCGCTGTTTGGTGCTAATCCCCGTCCCGGTTTGGTAAAGATGAAATCAACGAACCTAACTAACTATGGACTCCACGACTAACTATGGATCTGCTGCTAGAACCCGGGATGCCGCTACTCACAGTAGATGTGGTTTCCCTCTATGAGCCCGCGGCCTCGCTCCCCGACCACCACGCCGTCAGAGTAGCCGTAGCAGATGTAGTTGTTTCTCAGGATGGGGTCGCCCCCTCTGCGGATGTCGGCCCCCCCCCACTGGTTCTCTCTGATCACGTTTTCTAATGAAGGAGACGCGTCACAGAGTTCACAGAGACGTTAACGTCGGAAAGGCAGGACTCCACCGAAGCAAAGACTAAGCAAGTATTGATGATGATCTACTTTTTCGATAGCCATATCTATAGTCATATCTTCCATTTGAAAATCAGTTGAGATTTGAGAAACGGTTGGATAACAACGATGATGATGACAAATATTCACACACCGATTATCATCCCTCTGCCGTTCTCATTCACGGCAATTCCTGCTGCTTGACCCTGGAAAATATGATTCCCGCTGAAAGAGAGGGAACGACAAAGGCTCCTGAGCGATGCATTATCGTCAATCCTGCTTCCTGTTCAAATGTCAAATGTTCGCGCTCATTGGCCGATGGACATTTAGTGACGGCGCATTCCCGGGGCGGCCTCCCTTACCTGACCACAGGATTCCCGCTGAAGAGAATATAGACACCCGCCTCTTTGTTGTTATAGATCTGGTTGCTCCGGATTGAACCCTTCCCGTTGCCAAGGACAACAACTCCAGAACGCAGACCACTGTGTATTCGGTTACACTGTGCAAGGGGGGGGGGGAAGAGACGGAGAGTAAATATGTGACTTTTGAATTGCTAAAGAAAGCGCGCCACGTTTAGCCGTTTAGCAATCGCGTTATTCGGCTATTAACTTCCATGCGCGGCTTTCGGTTGTGTTCAACAGTGTACCGTGAAATTAACTTATGAAATGTCTTCGGTAAACTGACACGATTAAATGCTTAATAAATAAATGTTCGGCAAAGTTCAGAAAAGAAGAAGCGGGCCACAGCGGTGCCTCAAAGCGTACCAGGATAATGGGGTCCGCCCCTTTGCGGATGTCGAGCCCCGCCTCCCCATTGGAGTGGATGTTGTTCTCAGCGATGAGTCCATGAGCGGAGAGACGGAGGAACACGCCCGAGGCGCTGCACTCCCTCACTTCGTTACGTAGCATCACTATCTGAAAAAAATGAAGATAGGGGATGGTTAAACGGCAGACCACACATTTCTCGGACCTCGACTTTGCCTTTGTGTGTTTTCGATATACGTTATTGTATTAAGCATAAGACATACAGTCAACATCCAAAGTAATGTGTGTGCAATCTCTGGAAACACTTGTGTATACTGCACACACAGTATAGAAACAACTCATGGTCATATTTACGGTGGAGTTCTGGATGCAGCGGACGGCGTAGTTGAGACCCCGGAAGACGTTTGCCTCCAGCCGAGCCTGACCGTAATTACAAATGTGCACTCCGCCCTTCCCGTCGCGAAAGAGGCATCTCCTCACGAAACAGCCCTGAATGGACGTGGCCAACAGCTGGGCCTCCGGGTCCCGCTGCAGCTCCTGCTGCAGCGAGAGAAGGTCGGCGATCGCGTAGGGAGGGTCGGGGGAAGACGCCGGAGGCAGCGAGCCGTCGGGCTGGGGCTTGAGGAGGTGGGCGAGGCCGTGGCGGTCGCACGGCAGTTTGTAGTCCCACGAAGTCGGATCGTTTCCTCGCTCGGGGCTTTTCGGCGCTCCGTCGCCGAGTTTATCCGCGCCCCAGCCGTCCTCGATCACGGTGTCCTGACCGAGCAAGTGCGCCCCGGCGCCGCTCTGCCACGCCGCCTTGCCCCAGTCCTCTGCGGTAACCGTGGCGCCCGCGTCGCTGTTTTTCCCCGTCCCCCGGCCGCCTCTGGGTTGGTTTCCATTGGTCGGCGAGCCCCAGGATGTTAACGTCCTGGCCAAAGCCGCCAAGTGTTTGCAAGCCCAGTTCTTCTCGGACACCGGGGTGCCGTCCACGGTGACGGAGGCCGTGTCACTTCCCGAGAAGTCACAGCTGTCCAGTAAGCTGAGGGCGACGCCCAGGAAGTTTGCGGAGCTGCCCTGCGAGAAGGAGCAAAAGCGGGCCTGGCAGGTTCCCGGGCCCCGGATCTGCAGCTGGGCCCCCTCAAAGTTGCAGTTATCCAGCTGGACGTGCCCCCACGACGTCTGGAGCAACAGGGGGACCACGGCGGCAAACGAAAGCGTTGAGAAGACGAGAAGAAAACGTGTTTAGTTAGCAGAGGGGTTGGATTCATTTGAATTTGATTGTTGATTGGTCAAGTTCAATCGGATTGAAATTTAAAAAACACACGCTCTTGGCACTAGCCCCCGCACATGAAAGTCCCCTCATTCATGTCATATTTGACAGCAAAACATTGCATTGCAAAACAAACAAAACACCAGCAGGAACACACAACTAGAACTAAATCCTTCTCCGCTCACCTTGTACACCACAGTGGAGAACCACGCCGGCATGAACACCAGATTGCACAGCCTGGCCGTGGGACACTGCTGATCCATACACACCAGCAGAGACACTTCTCCCAGCTGGCCCAGCCCCACCAGCTCCACAGGCACCTTCAGCGTCACTTCGGCCTGCTCCTCGTACACCCCGGGGTGAAGGACCACGCGGTCGTACGGCCCCGCCGCCCCCAGGGCCGCGCGCAGGGTGTCGAATTCACAACCGGGCCCCACGTGCCAAATCCGCCGATCCTTCCTCCGGCGGAAGAGGTGGAGGCAGGCGGAGGACTGGAGCTCCACGCCGTTTTGCGTCCAGGTGCGGCTGGCCAGGGAGTGCTGCTTCAGGGCCTCCCTCCAGGACGCCGGCTCCCGGTGGGGCTGACTCGGCCAGTTGGGGTGGCGGCACTCCGGGCAGCCGAGGCACAGCTGTTTCCAGCGGGTGTTGTCCAGCGAGAGGACGAGCTCCCGCCAGGCGTGGCACACCAAGCAACAGCGACCCAGGTCTGGCAGCGGGAGGTAGGCCAAGATAACCCTCCATAGCTCCACAGGGAGGGCGGCCACCTCCATGGCAGCAGAGACTCCACCTCACCTGTGGAGTTGCACCTGGAGGACTGGGGGGAAAGCAACACACACACACACGGTCACATGATGAACCGGTGATGCACAGAAACAACAGGGTCTTATGCAGTGTATTTCACAGCAACAGTAATAGTATAGTAATAATAACAGTAACACTTTAGATGAGGGACCACATATTCACCTTTAACTAGTTGCTTATAAGCACGCATATTGGCTCTTTATTAGTCATTATAAAGTTATTACACTTATTAATGCATTACTCTGCATGACCATATTCTACAACTACTAGGCCATTCACTTTAGTATCAGAGTGTCCCCTTTAATAACCTCCTAATTACTGCTTATTGATAGTAAGTAAGGAAGTTATTGTGCATAAATTATGAGCAACTAGTTAATGGTGAATATGTGGTCCCTAACCTAAAGTGTTACCATAATAACCAATGTGCATTACTAAACTCGTAATGCACATTACTAAACTCATAATGCACATTGTAAATGCAAACGATGGGAATGCAGGCATCCTATGGTTTGGAATTAAGCCCTAATAATAATAATAATAATAATAATAATAATAATAATAATAATAATAA
>JAOPJH010000097.1:4614228-4625025 GCA_027122575.1 Merluccius polylepis
CCCCCCCCCCCCCCCCCCCCCCCCCCCCCCCCCCCCCCCCCCCCCCCCCCCCCCCCCCCCCCCCCCCCCAGAGCAGGAATAATGACAATGCCTCTGCTTCACTCTTCTGGAGCAAGAGGCCGCTCCTCTCCTCTGCTTTCTACTGTTTACTACCGTTTAGTCATTTAGCATCACTTCTAATCAGTTTCATCCAGAGCCCAGGGTACAGCAGATGCTGCAGGACAGTCTTGTGGTTGGGGTGATTGACTCCCAGTCAGAAGGTTCTGGGTTCGATCCCCAAGGACTACCTGTAGCCTACCTCATTAATGACGTGTACAAAAAAACAAAAACAAATAAAATCACTGCAAGTCGCTTTGGATAAAAGCACTACATGATGAAATAGCTACGGTGGCTTACTTTAGATAGGCTACATGTCATTAAGGAGCAGGTAACGGTTCAACACTTATGCCTACAGGTGGACTGTGGACATCGGGGTTCGAACCCAGAACCTCTCGGCTGGATGTCGATGAAACACCCTATCCTCGTCTACACACTGCCGCCCCCCCGTCACTCCCAACGCCCAACAGGGTGCCGAACAACACACTTTTCATCTGACAGAGACGCTGTGTGTCAAACGACTGCATTCCCACCACTTAACACAACCACAACTACGTGTGGTTCCTGTGTGGGCCGTTACCGATGATGTGACGGCTGCACACACGGCCTTCTTACATCATCACAGCCAGGGCCGGCCCCGTCGGCCACCAGAGGGCCCCCAAGAGCACTTGAAATGTCCCCAAAGAGAGCTTGAACTTGTGTGTATTATATTGCGTCACTGGTAATCATTGATCCTATGCAATGCGCACTGTAACGGACGTTCACTGCAGGGGCTAAGGTCAGGACTCTGGGGGCCAACTCATGTGTGGAAATGGTTTCTCATGCTCCCAGAACCAGTCTTTCACAATTTAAGCCCGGTGAATCCTGGCACTGTTGACTAGGAATACGCCCGTACCGTCAGGGAAGACAAAACCCATTGATGGGATAACCCGGTCATTCAGCACATGCAGGTGCTCAGCCGACTTCATTTGATCATAAGGTTGCTGAGACCTAATAGAGCGACGTCATAGCACAGTGGGCAGGATGCATGATGGGTGTTAGCTTGTTGCAGGTTCCTCGCTTCATTTTATTCAGTCATTATTTAAGTATTTATTGAATTGATCTAATATTGTTATTTGATTTCAATTGTAGGTGATTGTTGCGCTGCACTTTTGCACGGTGCAAATGTTTTGAACCAAAAGCAATGCAAGTGGTTAACTTGTTTACAGTAAATGCGTTGTCTGCTGGTTTATTTTGTTACTTTTCAGTACACCACGTTCAGTGTGCCACTTAGTACTGTGTCACTTTGAATATTATTTTATATTATTATAATAAGTGCAAATGAACACCAGACCACTCTCGTGAGTTTGCTTCCCTTTTATGATTAAAGGGTAAAAACATGCCAGGCTGCCATTGGTATGATGTAAGCAACACAGCTACAACTAATAACATCCATAATGTGTGTGTTTTACAGTAGGTGTGCAAATGATCAAGCGTTGACAATAGTCAATGGGATTGGCGGCGCAGGGGGGCGGTGGGGGGCCCCCCCCCAACTCAAATTCTGCTTAGGGCCCTTAAACGCTTGGGCCGGCACTGATCACAGCCACGTGTCTGTTCACAGAGGACATCCTGATGCTGCAGATACAAACTCTTTATTCAAGGTTAAATAAAACAATGTTTTGTTTGTGCAAAAATGATGTGCCATACTAGATTGTACTACATCCAATTCTAATACCCCAACTGTAATTAAATACCCTAGCACCCTAGTGCACACTGCGAACAAGGTGACTCATAATAACACATGAGGACAAACACAGCAACACAGCTTTCTGCTGCCCCCTTTTTTTTAAAAAACCTTTAATTTCACCGTGATTCAAAAGTGTGACATGAGCACTTCACTCTGGCGTTCAAAGGCAAAACGAGCCCTGTGTTGCAAAGTTCATCCTCTTGATAACAAATGTGAAACACACCGTGGATATATGTTTCAGACGTGTCCACGCGGTCCCACGGTCTATTCAGAGTACTGATGGGAATAGACTCATGAAGACTTTACACATTTGAGATACAAACTCTGTGTTAAAACCTTAATATAACACTGACTGATAATGAATATGATTGTATTAATAATGCCTACGCTGCTGTGGACCCCGAAGTCTACAAACCTTTATTCACCTTTTACTTCTTCTCTCAAAAACATCTGTAACACATTCCTATAAACTTACTCTACTTTCTCTGCCATCGCTTTAAATCACTGCTCCTCCCTGGTGGTCTGACTGACAGGAACACCAGCTTAGAGTCACTCTAAGTTATTCATGCTGCATGCATACATGACTAAATATCTCAAGAGATCAATATATAGCTCACTTATCTTGCCTGCACCACTCAAAGGGCTGGTGTCTTACGTCATATTATTATTGTATTATTGTCTTATCTATTATGCAAGATAAGATGTACGTTAATTAGGGACATATTGTCCCTAATTAACGGTTTCCCATCAATCCCAGAATGATTCGGCCTCCACCCGAGAGGCGACATGCTGGTTTGAACGGCGGGCCGCAGAAGGCAGGCGCCTCCCTCCTGGCTGTCGGCGGAGCGTAAACCGCTGGCGGCGAGCGGCAGAAGAAGCCGTGGCCGGGACCCGGGGAACAGGGGACCTCCAGGGACACCCGGTGGGTCCAGGCGGCCGGCGGCTCGGGAAGGGAGCGGCGGTGGCCGGCGGCCCGGACGCTGGAGGCGATGGAGGCCGGCAGGCTCGGGAAGCTGAAGGCCTCGTCCACGGAGCCCAGGGGGCTGCGGCAGGCCGCCTCCCAGGGCGAAGGAGGCTTGTGGGGCCACTCCTGCCAGGACCCTTGCCTCTGCGGAGGCCGTCGCAGAAAGGTCTGGAAGTGGATCCCGGGCGGACCGCCGGACAGCAGCGGCGGCGGCGGCGGCCTGTGAGACGGCAGGGGCCTCAGTCGGCTGGGGAGCGTCATGGAGTAGCTCCGGCCCAACGCCTGGAGGTTTAAAGACACAAAGATGGAGGCTCTATAAAACTAGTGTAGTCCTGGGTGCTTGTAAACGGTTATAACCGACACTAGGTGTCAGGTGTCTTAAGTTTATCACTTCTTGGCTTTTGTTTTGATGATCTTAACTTCACTTTACATCATAGTAAATCATCAGACGAAAAAATGTGAGAGTAATGCGAGAGTTTGTCTTACCCACTTTTCGAGGTTGGAAAAAAAAAGTTTCATAATTATACACGTTTTAAAATGATTTACCAGATAGTTTTTTTTCCCAAACCAACCGAATGCAGATGCATGTCATACAGCAGCAGGTATAGGGCTTAGGGCATCTTGCTCAAGGATGACTATAGGTAGACTGCGAACATTGGGGATCGAACCCAGAACCTTTCAGCTGGGTGTCGAACACCCTAGCCTCCACATTCTGCTGCCGATGTTATGTCTCTTCTACTCACAGACTCCTCCTGTGGTGGCCCACCTGTGCTTTTGCATAACCGCATAAAGTATCAGTACACTTTTCAGCTGAAATATCGGGTGTCCACTCTTCTTTGTGGCGGCGAACTCATCGTGTGATAACTGAGCAGACAACTTGAGAGTGAAGTCACAAACCGCCAGCCCAACGTCCAACAAGGTGAGAGATAATGTCAGCCAAAGCGACGATATTTTTACCCTCGGTTCCAGTGTCTGTTACCAAGTAACAGAACGGTTTTCCATCTGTGGACGTACGTAACAGCTCTCACTGGAAGATGTGAAAACTGTGGCTCAATTTAACTGCAAGATAGGAGTGACAAAACAGCAGGAATGTGAATATGAGCGAAGCGGTGCAGGTGGTAAAGGAGACGCGTGAACAGAAAGCTATTGAAGACACAGAAAACACAAAACCAAAAGAGGTCAAAGAGATTTTTAATAGCTTGTGCAGAACAAGAAGTGCAGAAAATGATGGTGGCAGAGAGACGGAAGTAGGGAGAAGAAATTTGGCGTGTGTGAAATTTGGCGAATTTCATTCAGTTATCTGTGATGTCATCAATAGCAGTGATCAGCTCAAGTCTGCCATCAATGGTAGATATGAACAATCAGGGCTTTCGTATACTGACAGTTAACTGGCCACCATTAAAACAACCATGACATAAAAATCCACATATAAACATTTAAAGTTGTTAGGGTTGGTGATCACAAAAGAATGATGAGTATGCTATAATAATGATAATAATAATATTGATAATAAAATGCTTTAAGCTTTAATTGCACCATTAAAGTGTGGAATGAGACTGAAGGAATTGCAATCATATGCATCCCTCAAAAGAAGTGCATACACATTCCTCATCACAGTAATTGATTAACAGTATATGATCATAAATAATACCATGGATTATGGATTTCACTTTCTCTAATCCCGGAGCCAGGTGGGCCTACTATGAGCTACAATGGATGTCCAGAAAGCTTTATGGTCCTGGACTATTACTTGTAGGCAACATGAATGACATTTAAATGTAATTTCTGTCTCAGAAATAAAATCTAAAACATAGTACAGATTGCTATAGTGCAGACAGGTGTATTGAGATATAGTACAGATTGCTATAGTGCAGACAGGTGTATTGAGATATAGTACAGATTGCTATAGTGCAGGTGTATTGAGTGCACTTAAGCACATCCTGAGAGTGCTTAGCCATGCAAACCTTATTTATTTTGAGCAGTGCCAAGGCACTAGTCAGGCTCGCTTGCTGATGAAGCTAATTCATGTTATTCATGTTTATTCCTGACGGTGATGTTACACCACTTCGTGTGGCTAAGTAGCAGCGTACAGTAACGCACTACATCATCTACCCTTTAAAAGGACAACTCCTTTTTTTTTTTTTTTTTACAGCTTTTTAGGAGTATCACACATTTTGGCGAAGCTAAAAACAAAATCTATTTACCTGAATAACTGAGATGCATTTCATTAAGGTGCAAACGTCGAATGTTTTTTTTTTTTTTTTTTGCCATATTAGCACAGAACAACATAACATATTGAAGCTAGTGTTGAACAGCAACGGGCCTCCACTGCTTGTTCGCTATCACTGGCTTCTTGGCAGAAAACGTTGGCTTGGGGGCCATTTGTCGCGCGCCTCTAGCAATGAGCGACGCGGGAGAGAAGGGAGCTAAGCTAGCAGCACCAGCAGCGTGCTGATTGGGCGTGCTCAGGGGTTGGCTGCTTGGAGCCGGCTTGCCGTGTGTGTGCTGGGAGGCAGCAGCTGTGGCCGTGGACCGGGCATCCAGCTGTCTGACAGGCGAGCGAGGCTCAGCTGAAGAAGTGTGCTGAAGCTGAGGAGGGTTTGGGGAACTTACCATTCCTGCGGGAGAACGAGAAGGGGCATTTGGCTTGCTTTGGCAAGTAGCATCGGATGTATTCATACCAAGGGAGTGAGAAGGGGCAGATCTGGGTTTTCTAGTTTTTCTAGGTTTAGGGATCGGATTAACCTCAGGTTTTGGGCTGGGACTCCGTGCCTCAGGGACTGCCTCATATCTGAAGAGTGAGGAGTCCAACTGATAGGGCTGGTGCTTCATCACGTCTAAACTGCTAAGATGCTTTTTGGGTGGCTGAGGCTTGTCCCTGGTCTTTGCTTTAATTTTAGGACTTGTGGAAGGGGGTTGCTTAGTGGCCGCTGGGGGGTAGAATGGGGCAAGGATGGGGTTGTAGGACAGGGGAGGTGGGGCGCGGACAATGGAGGAATATCTCCATGAGTTGGGGAGTGAGACGGTGGGGGAGGCCGATCTGGCTTGGTTCGCTTGCACCGTTTCGGCATCGACCACAAACTTCTCCATTCGGGACTGCCTCTTAGCGAACAGCTCTGCACCTCTTCCCATCAGAGGTGGTCCGCCGACCTTCTGACCCTGAGCATCTCTGCCTAAACTGCGGTCCCCAAAAGGACCTGCCCCCTTTGGTGGCTGCATTTGTTGTGGTGGACAAGAGGCGGTGGATTTAGCGACATCGTGAGTCTTATTCCATGAAGGAGATGAGAGCGGGTAAGCCGGGCTAACGGCTGGACTGACGGCCTTAATACTCACAGGCGACTGTGCCGGCTGCGCACTCCAGCTATTCCTGGTGGGTTGAAATTGATTCTGTGCAGATGAACCCACTGGTGCCCAGTCCTGCTGTGGTGCATAAGACTGGCCTTGAGGTCCTGCTGACACTGGACTTCTCGGTGGGTTAAAGGGCTCCGACGGAGGACTCAACCAGGGCTGGCGGTTTGGGTCGACCGTGGGCTTGGGCGCGACCGGAGGGGGGACCTTAAGCTTCACTGACCTCGGCTGCATGAAGTTGCACGCCTCAGCGCCCAGACTGAAGAAATCTTCCTCTGGTTCGATGTAGGACTTCCTGTCTCCCCTGTTCTGCAGCTGCTGATCCCCAGACCCCGACGCCTGTTTACTCGCGACCCTCCTCTTGGGTTCTGGGAGGTTGCCTGTCTTTTTGGCGGGAACCGATATGCGTTCATCCCTGGAGGCTATGATGTCCCCGGTGGGGGACCACACCTGTGGGCTGGTGTTGACGGGCACTGGGACCTTGAATTTCAGTTCATGTTTCTTTGCAACAGGGGCATGAACGCTTGACGGCATGGTAGCTGCTCTACTATTTATAAACCCGAAGGGCTTGGCAGTTCGGTTGGGCACCAAAGGCTTTGGCTCAGGGATCTGGTTTGTCATCTGTGGAATATTTTCCTGTTGCTGTGAAGGTAGCTGGAGACGTGTATCCACGTAGGTCTGCGGAGGGACTAGGTTAGCAGACTGCATGTGCGTTTCCTCTGTGGGGTAATGGTTCTGTAGCTCTGGTTCCTCCGGCTGGCCGACGCACTCCGCCGGTAGGCTTCTGCTTCTCAGCTCCTCCTCCTCGAGTGCAATCTCGTCCAGCCTCTGGCGCCGCTGGGCGAACATCAGGACCCCTTTACCTCCGGTGCCTGACAGTCCCTCCATCTCTTCACCGTTTTCCCAGTCCAAGTTCCAGTTGTCCTCTTGGCGATGAAGAGAATAATCCTCCTCTTGCTCCGAATTTCTCACTGTTACAAATTCAAGATCTCCCTCGACCTGAACCGCGTGGTCAACGTCGCTCCCGCCCGTCCCGTAGCTGACCAGCGTGTACTTTCTGACCCGTTGACGGCGCTTCTTGAACAGTAGGGCACCTTTATTTTGAGGGTTCGGTGCATTGGTGAGGAGAAGAGCGATGCGTTTACATTTAGATTTGGTCTCCTTCACGTGTCTCTCCGATTCACTCTCAATGTGACTCGGCCCTAACAGAGAGAAAGAGAGAGAGAGAGGAACCAGACAAAATGTGAAAGAAAAAGAGATAAGTACAATAAACAAGGTTAAGAGAGCAGAGATGGGAACTCTTCATGATAATATCTAACATAATTATTATATAACCCTAATAACAAAAATATAACACTATAGAAATAATAGCACTAGGTAAATTAATTAATTATATATCTGAATAACGTTCAGAATAAGTTATTCAGCCATACAACTGTTTTATAATACTCAGTATACTATAATATTAAATATTCATATTTGTTAGACATAATTATAATGATAATAATAATAATCATCATCATCATCATCATCATCATCATCATAATCATAATCATAATAATCATCGCTATATTCATGATAATCATTAGAATCTTCAGAATCATAAGCATAACCATAATAACAACATATACAAATTCTGTCTTCATGTTCTTGCTTCATCAAGACACTAATAATAGGCTAAATGCATTTCTTTATTTATGTGTTCCCGCTGATGCAAGGCCACTATTAAAAGCCCCATATTCAGTTACAGCCGTCCATGAGGCAGGGAAGCACCTAACTGACTTTCCACTGCAAGCCGAGCTCCACGGCCAGTAAAGGGATCGGGTGACAGGGCCGACACATGGCAGTGTCCGTCAAACGCTTTTCTGCTTGGCTCATCATTGGCCTGGCTGTGTTATTCTGGTCCCTGTTCTCACCAGCAGACCCCAGGGAGAATGAACCCAGCGTTGGCGTCCCACAGGGTGGAATAAAAGTTCTACCGCCTCCTTTTTTTTTTTTTTTTTGACATATTTTTTAGATATACATTACATTTTATAATTAATAATGTAACCTCAAATGGTTTATACGTTTGTGCAAGCTACTTAAAATAATTACCACCACATAAAATATGAAACATTAAATGATAAATGATATTTTGCAACTCATCTAAATAACTGCATTATAAACGTCATATCCCACATATTGACAAATGCATGGTGATTTCATAGTACAGAAATTGCATTGAAGGTTGTATGATTTAACTAACCGGCAAATCCTAACCATCCAAGAGCAGGTTGCCCCACTGTCTTCAGCACACGAGAGAGAGAGGGTCAGAGGACAGCTACTTACGTGTCTGCTGTCTGCTGTGGCTGGCGGGTCTGCGCTGATCTGTCCACTGCGCCTCAGCGCTCCACTGCTCTGCCTGCTCAGCACCCTGGGGCCGAAATCCTGAGGATACAGCAGCAGGAGGTGCTTCCCTGCACCCTCCTTCTTCTCCTTCTGGAGACTCAGCCTCCCCCCACTGCTCCTTGGCCCCAGCCCCCCTGGCCCCCACCCCAACCATGGCAGGAGGTCTGGCAGGGGCCCACCCGCTGCTACTGCTGGCTGCCAGGGGTTCCTCCAGGGTCACGGTTTGGGTCAAGGTCATGTCACCGCGGCGGGTGGAAAGGGAGGAGGAGGCGGAGGAGGAGAACAAGGGTGTGGGTGATATACGAGGCCCCTCCGAGGCGAGGCTAGGCGTTCGCGAGGACCCTGGGGTGACATCCGGTACGGGTCCCGGAGAGCCGTCAGGGTGTCGGTCACTCGTGTCATCGCCAGAAGAATCTTCATCTTCCCGGCTTTCTCCACTGGGTTCTGGAGGAGACCAGGGCTCTTCTGGGTCCGAGGCCCGGTTCCGTGGGGCGTCGTCTGGGAGGCATTGGAGGTTTTGAGGGGGTTCTAGGTCTGAGAGATAGTCTTCCTCATCGCTGGTGTTGTTAACATCGTAGGACTCCTGGGAACCTTCTGACCCTGACCAGCGGTCATGGTCCTCGTGGTCTGCAGGAACCGGCTCCATCTTCTAAATGATAGATGCAGGTCCTCAAAGTCTTAGATGGCACCAGAACAACCTTTATTGGGATAAAGATGGAAGCTTCAGGGCCAAGCAGACATTGAAGGAGATACAAAAATGTTGGCAATTCAACAAATGAATTAAATTTCCTTTGACGTACATCCAAATGTGTTGCACTATATGATCACAGAATACAGCATTTAAATTCCATATGATCGCCCAGATTGTTGCGCAACATATTTAGCAGTATATATATAGGCCTACTCTATAAATCAGCACAAGTCTAACACTATCGCCATTTAAAGAGCAATACATCAACGTCATGGTGCCTCAGTGCAGGTATTGCAACAATGGCAGACATGTGACAAGTGTGAACCAAGCGATTCAATGAAAATATTCCTATCCCCAATTGGAAGCGCAGGCCTGGCTTGGCTCGCCGCTGTTCTCTGGACCTCCATCCCTCTAAATGGAAAGGTATGCCGCGTGGCGGCGGGGGAACGGCCTTCAGAACCACGCTCCCGAAACAATCGCCAGCCTTTCTGGGTTTTTTTTTTTTTTCCCGAGCTGTTGTTTACACGGAGAGGTTTCGCTGCCCTTACTGCTCTCGTGTATATCACCGCTGCGGTTTCCAAAGCGTCAAAACATCTCCATTTAAAGCACTGAATGTTATGAACACTGTTATGAACGACGGCAAGCGCGACCAAACAACTGACCCCCTGTCTGGGTGAAATGTATATTGTGTTTAGTTCTTCCACAAGCTGGATTTGTTTTATAGGCCTATGTCTAATGAGGTAGGCCTCATAGTCTTTGGACAGGCACAAGGAGCACCTTGCTGTGTAACAGAGAAGCATCATTGTGTTGTATTACAGTTGATATTACAAGCTCATCCCAAAAACGGGTTTTTAATCAACGGCAATAAAACATTCCTCGTGGGTTTTAAATCAGTAGAGGGCCCCTGCCTTCAGACTCCAGAAGCAACTGAAGCTTTCTTTGAACCATACACCTCTCATACCAGAAGGTGGCACCACATCTTTGCAGGTTAAAATAGTCTGAGCGTGTTTAAAGTATACCACATTGAATAGAGATAGCGGCCCCTTCAGGCCAAATCAGGGATAAGAAGCCTTACTCTGGATAACCTGGTGAAACAAGCACAGCTGTACATATAGTGACGTTAGAGAGCTACAGTATGTCATTACAACCGTGTTAACAACGTTCCCTAGTAATGATTAGGCTACTAGTGCTTTTTAAAGAGGTGAACAGACACACCAACCCTTCTAGGCACTGTGCTAGTACAGGCTACCGTTGCACACAGAAGCACAATGAATTCTCTAAGCGCTTGACTGTAGTGCTGCTAAAACGAAGGCGTCTCCTCCAGGGTCTTCACACTTGACATCACTAAGCCCTGAAGGACTTCCCCGAGCCGGCACCTACTCTTCCTAGTAAGGTAGTACCTGATGTGTGTTTTGACTGATTGCCATGGAAACTGGGAGTCAGGATGGGAGTGGGAGAGCTTTTTTCGGTCAATGTCATGACCCCCGCCGAGGGAATTCGAAATGAGCCAATGTCTCTCTCTCTCTCTCTCTCTCTCTCTCTCTCTCTCTCTCTCTCTCTCTCTCTCTCTCTCTCTCTCTCTCT
>JAOPJH010000097.1:4635281-4646635 GCA_027122575.1 Merluccius polylepis
AATATCTACATGTCGACACCCACTTGTGGTCAGGGGCCGTAGGGCCAGACCGCTGTCTTGTGGTCAGGGGCCGTAGGGCCAGACCGCTGTCATGTGGTCAGGGGCCGTAGGGCCAGACCGCTGTCATATGGTCAGGGGCCGTAGGGCCAGACCGCTGTCATGTGGTCAGGGGCCGTAGGACCAGACCGCTGTCATGTGGTCAGGGGCCGTAGGACCAGACCGCTGTCATGTGGTCAGGGACCGTAGGGCCAGACCGCTGTCATGTGGTCAGGGGCCGTAGGACCAGACCGCTGTCATGTGGTCAGAGGCCGTAGGACCAGACCACTGTCATGTGGTCAGGGGCCGTAGGGCCAGACCGCTGTCATGTGGTCAGGGGCCGTAGGGCCAGACTGCTGTGTCATGTGATTGCAGATAGCAGGACACAGTACTCATTGTCTCTGGATTCACAGTTAAGAGGGGATTCCTCGTGACTCTCTAAGTTAACACAAGTAATGGGTAGGTTCAATCATGGTGTATATAGGGTGAACAATGAACAAACTTTTCTAATGATGCCAAAATACCTTTTTTGTACACACTCATTGTGGTCTTTCCAGGAAAGTTTTTCATCTACTAATACACCCCAAAAATTGCAGTGAAGTGACTTGACAATTTAGCATCTTCCTTTGAAAACGTTTTATTTCTGAAAATGATGAAATTTGATTTCTTTTTTTTTTTTACATTTAGGGAAAGTTATATTAAATTATGTATATCAAAGCTATACATAATTGTATATCTGGGTAGCTTCCCCAGGTCCTTGCTTTCATAAAACATGATGTCTAGTGTGTCACACTGAAGTTTTCTTTAACACCTTTTTATTTTAGCAGTCATCCGGAGTAGTTCTGACTTCGACCAATGACAAGTTTTTCACTTGTATTATATTACCCATCATGTTTAGAGGTGACGAGGAGACCTTTAATTTGATACACACAATCAGCCTGAACGCCACTGGATTCAGTGTAAATATCTACCATTCTCATCACCCACCTATGGCACCATAGAACCTCCATCAAAAGCATTCCTCTAGTGTAGCTTGTGTCGTACGGCGCTTAGGTACGAGCTCTGGGTGGTGCTCCGTGTCCAGTGGCTTTGGAGGGATCTTGTTAGCGCTGGTTTATATTTATTGGGTTGCTGACCACAATTCTACAGATTAATCTTTCGTTGAATTTGCAATTTGTTTGTCAATCTTTTACTTGAATTAAATGCGAATCAATCAGCCCCCATTTCAATTCAAGTTCACAAACAAAAAAAGGTAGGGCTAGGTGGTAAGGGTGGGGATAGGCGTTGAAGTGTTAATGACTTTAATATGAATAATCTTTGCCAGGATATGATCCATCTGCAGGTCTGACATGCTGGCCAGATCCATTGGCTCAATGGCTCAGTTCCATTTGAGAAGTATAAAAGAATTAGGAAGTTTATTCTTGTTCAGGAACGCATGGCTGAGCAACAGAATGTGAGTAACATGTACGATTTTGGCATACAGAACCGTGTCAAATGGGCTTCATTGGTACCAAATATCCTGTTGAGATGCCATGTCCTAAAGGAAAAAAGATCTGTATATATCTGTATATATATATATAAAACAAATGATGAATCATTGTCACATTATGAATGTCCTACTTTAAATACATAAGCTATTGAAGACAATGTAGGACATCTCCGTCCACACAGATCTCAAGGAGAAACCCAAGGATCATAGTAAAATATTGACTTCGCAAACTTGGCAACCTTTGGCTAAGTTAGGAGACAAATGATTGCTTGTCTAGAGTGAGAGAAAGGTTGATTCTAAATGGCTTATTGAAATAGGGCAGAGCTTCTACTTTTTAGGTCATTTCAAGAACAGAAGACCAGGGTTAGGTTTGGTTAGGTTCAGAAGATCCACAATGAAATTTGAGAATATTCTTGAAGATATTAATGGTTTCGGGCGATTCCAGAAGATGATGGTAGTGATCAGCTTCATCAGTCGCTTCTCGATGCCCTGTCACTTCATACTGAACAACTTCATAGCGGTGGTGCCGTCTCATCACTGTGACCTCACCGCTCTGGAAGTGAATGACATGGCGTTTCGAAACATAACGCTCGAGCAGAATGTCATCGTTGGTGTTCCCATGCAGGAAGATGGGAAGCCCAGCTCCTGTCAGATGTATAAAGAACCTCAATATCATCTGCTGTCGGGAGACTCCAATGGGAGCCATCCACAGACGGTGCCCTGCCAGACCGGATGGGTTTTTGACAACAGCACCTTCAAGTCGACTCTGGCCACAGAGGTAAAAGACGTGTCCCTCAAAGACAACAGGCTTTGTGAGTGTAAGAGGGTGAGAGTGAAAAATGTAACTTAACGCTGACTTTAAGGTCAATTTGACCATTCAATGTCAATGTTTTAGAGGAGTTTTAGTTCCCTGGTGAAGAAAAACCCACAAAAATACAGACGTAGGCCTGTGCCTAACATCACAGGTGTTAAGCATAACATAATATTTTCTTCTTCTATTGGGCTTATGTTTTGAAGTGGAACCTGGTGTGTGATCAAAAAGGAAAGGACAAAAACACCGGCACAATCTTTTTTGTTGGAGTGATGTGTGGAGCTGTGGGCTTTGGAAGTTTGAGTGACAGGTAATTTGACAGTTTTTTTATTCCACCAATCATGAATTTCCACATTTGAATTGTGTCAACAGCCCTTGTACCAGATCCAATACTTCACCTGCTATGTGTCTGAAAAGGTAATTTCGGGGACTTGGTAATCTAGTGGTTGACTCTTTATGGTTGGCCCCATTGGTTCAAACTCTAATGTCCAGTCGACCTGTGTAAGCAGCTTTGATCAAGATGCTCAACCCTACCTGCTTATTCAACTTTTTCTTGAATGAGCTGGCTGTGTCCGAAATCCTTCAGTCACCCACTACTCCCTACTCACTATCTAGGAAGGTCTATGTAGAGGACTATACAGAGCTCACTACTCCCTAATCACTATCTAGGGAGCTCTATGTAGAGGACTATATAGATCTCACTACTCCCTACTCACTATCTAGGGAGGTCTATGTAGAGGACTATATAGAGCTCACTACTCCCTACTCACTATCTAGGGAGGTCTATGTAGAGGACTATATAGAGCTCACTACTCCCTACTGACTATCTAGGGAGCTCTATGTAGAGGACTATATAGTGAGCTCATCGGCAAAATGAAAAAAACACGTTCAGTTCATGACTCAGGTCGCCGTTAATGATTTACACTGCAGTCACTGCTGTCGCACAATTATAACGTGCCAGATCAACGTCAGCTGAAACTATAATTATGAACTATAATAAATACCGGCATGCAGCATGATGGTATATAGCGCTTGGTTAGTGACCATCGGTTGCACACTACTTTTCATGATGCATTGTGGGATACGATGAGTCCACTATATAGCGCATAATAATTCTCACTATACATTCGGACAGCACTAAAAAATGGCGACCTCTGTGGACTATATATTGAGTAGCGAGTTATTTCGGACACAGCCACAGTGGTGATCTCGTTCTTCCTCAGGTTTGGCCGGAGGATGATGCTGCTGCTGTCGTATGTGTTGGCAGCGCTGTTTGGCATGGCGAGCGCCTTCTCCTCGTCCTTTGTGATGTTTGCAGTGCTACGCTTCTTCACTGGCTTTAGCATCAGCGGCATCGTTATTATCTCAACAGTCCTGAGTAAATACAATACTTGATATACTCAATACTATACAACACACAGCAATGTCCGAGCCCCCTTATTCAAACATTTGAAATGATGCATGTTGTGAAAAGACGTGACAGCGCAGCCTTTTTACCACCAGGTGTGATGTTGATTAGCCATTACAAGCCCTTCTAAAATCTACCCTTTAGTGACATCACCAGTGGGAGTATGCATTTACCTGGATGTATGATCGACCAGCAGTCGCCTGGCAGGACACTCACAGATCAAAATTGGCTAATGGCGATGTTAGCATCACACCTGGTGCTACAATAGGGGCCCTTTCACGTTACCATCAGTCAAACTAATAATGTTATAATAATAATGCTAATATATAATACATCATATCAATAACAAGGCAATCTCAACATCATCTGTTTTACCATCCAATATGCATTCAGCTGGGGGTGTTCATTAAACACACGTGTCCTTCCCAGATGTGGAGTGGGTGGACATTCGGAGCAGGAAGCTGGTGGCAGTGATCGACAGCTTGTCTTGGTCATTTGGTACCATAGTCTTCCCGGCGATCGCTTACTTTGTGAGAGACTGGCGTCTGCTGATCATAAGTGTGACCTCTCCCCTCGCCCTAGCAATCATTATCTGGAGGTATGACGACACACTGTAGAGTCGAGCTCAGTGGTTCCCAACCTGTAGGTCAGGGTGGCCTGATATGTAGGTTGGGTAGCGGGAGATTGCTGACATAAGCTTTAGATATTCGGTGATACATTTTTGCTTTAAATAATTAAAAGGTTTAAATGATGAGTGTGGAAGCACATGAATAATGGGTGTGATGTTTAGGTCATAAATATGTTCGAAAAATGGGTTCATGGGCAAAAAAACGTTGGGAACCACTGGCTGAGCTTAACACTGAAACCACACGCAAGTCTGGCTAGCTAGCGCTACAGTCTAGCTAGTGCTACAGTCTAACTAGTGCTACAATCTAACTAGTGCTACAGTCTAGCTAGTGCTACAGTCTAGCTAGTGATACAGTCTAGCTAGTGCTACAGTCTAACTAGTGCTATAATCTATCTAGTGCTAGTCTAGCTAGTGCTACAGTCTAGCTAGTGCTATAGTCTATCTAGTGCTAGTCTAGCTAATGCTACAGTCTAACTAGTGCTACAGTCTAGCTAGTACTACAGTCTAGCTAGTGCTACAGTCTATCTAGTGCTATAGTCTAGCTAGATCTACATTGACTATCTAGTCTTAGGGTTTGACAGCCGGTAGTTTAACGGGTGTCAAGTGTGTAATACTGTATGTATGTAATACTCATACACAGACACTAAAAGATTAATGCTGATATTTCCTTTGACAGACAATAAAATCAATCCATACATACATGACAGCTATAACCCAGGAAGAAGAGAAAAGGAGGGTTGATGTTTTGGTCAGTAGAAGTATTGACGACGGGTCAGAACATTGGCTGCCAACTGAATCTGGGTTTGATGTAATTTATGACCTGCACCATTAGGTGGGTTCCAGAGTCGGCCAGGTGGCTCGTGGCCAACGGAAAGCTGGAAGAAGCTCAGAAGTATTTGCGACGATGTGCCAAGATGAATCAAACACAGGAATTCGCACAGACACTAACAACCGAGGTTAGTGTTGCAGAAACACCAGGGCAACTGCCATCGGTGATCGTCCACTCGCACCGTGACTCTATGGCCACCAGAGACACATGTTGAGAGGCAGCAGGACGGGAGGTTACCGAGGCTTACTGTACTTCAGCAAACAGCTAGAGCAGCCACGTGTTGCACAAGTTTACCATGAGTACGAACAATGTGCAAAAACACAAGAAAATGCATTTTATGCTCGTTAAGCACTACTTTTTCTGCAAATCAAAGTGCTTAACAAAGTGCTTAATGCACAGCGCAGCTTGTTTTTATTGCTTGGCATTTCTGTTTAAATAATGTTCTTGTGCTTTTGCACATGGTTAGTAGCCTGTGCAAAAGCACAAGAGGCTGATCTGTCGTACATCTGGGGACACCCCTACTTGTGATGTCACTAGACAGGTGGTCACATTGCAATTTTGAAACGGCTTGTAATGGCAAATTATATTCAACACCTGGTGTAAAAAATACAGTCCTTCAAGAACCTCCCAGTAGGACACGTGTTTTATTGTTGCCCTCTACTGGACCTTAACACAGTGCTGTGAATGTGTTTTGTGTTTAGGCCCTGTCTATGGTCGTTATGAATGAGAAGAAAGACAGAGTCTACACATATCTGGACCTGGTGCGGACGCCCGTGATAAGGAAACTGGCTATACGTACAGCCATTGTGTGGTCTGCATTCTCATCCTGCATATATGATTTAAACATTAAAACTTCTTTAAAATAATGTCATTAACCCACATGGAATACAATTACACATTATACATAATACTTTTTTTTTTATGTAGCGCTTTCCTAGACACTGGGACAGAAAAGTGGTATATAAATTAAATGTATTATAATGTATAATATGTATAATTTATTTTATTGTATGTGTATTATTCAGTGGTTTACTTGTTCCCTTGTATTCCTTCTGGGGGGGGGGTATCTGCTGATCTTGTGACTCCAGGTTTTGTGTGGCATGCACCTACTACGGCATCAGCTTTGATATTGGAGGGTTTGGACTTGACATCTACCTGACCCAATTTACGTACGGCCTCGTTGAACTACCAGCCAAATTCTTTGTTTACCACCTGCTGGATAAGATCGGCAGGCGGAGGACGGCAGGAGGAGCTTTGTTTTCCGTCGCGATTTGTCTCCTAATCAACATTTTGTTACCAAAAGGTATATATCCACAAGATTTCAGACAGACTAAACCTGTGGTTCACAACTGGTCTGGCCTCATGGCCCCATGTGTCATTAGTCATTAAGTCACGACCCAAACATAAAAAATGTATTTACCAATATTGCAGTACTCAACAATGCATTCATATATATGTGTATATATATATATACCATGATAATACTTCAAATGACTGCCTTTTCTTTTCTCAGAAATGTCTACCATCAGGACGGTGGTAGCCATCTTGGGAAAGGGCTTTTCTTCTGCAACATTTGCTACCGTTGTACTGTATACCTCCGAGCTATACCCCACAGTAGTAAGGTATTTACCGGCCTGGTCTGCATGCCTCCAAAGTATTAAACGTTAAAAGGTCTTCCTTTCACATAGATCTATAGAACTGATCGTATTTAGAAACAGTCAGTTCTATACAGATTTGACCTAAAATGTTAACCATGGTTAGCCAAAACGTGCTACAACTAAAGTTAGCCTTCTCACCACACTAGAAATACACTTGAAACGCACCTCACGTGTCGCCACGCTCGCATCTCTGTAGGCAGAACGGTATGGGCTTCAACTCGTCCATCTCCCGCACTGCGGTTGCGGTGACGCCTCTGATCCTGCTGCTGGAGGACGTGTGGCACAGCCTGCCCAAGGTCATCTTCTGCTCCGTGGCCATGGTGGGCGCCGCCGTGCTCTGGACGCTGCCAGAGACCAGAGACAGGTGCCTTCTGGAAACCATTGACGACATCGAGGCGCAGGGGGAGGGGGCCGGCGGGAAGATGCCGCTCTGTAGCAAACAATACTTGGCAAAGTAGTGTACAGAGATTATTGTGTTTGATTTGTTAATGTAAAAAGCAGCCGCTATTGGAAGTCATTTATTAAGCGTTGGATTACCCCCAAGTAAAAACCAGCCAATGTGGGCTCCAAATATTGTGTGTGTGACACCTCATCCACTACCAATTACCATATATAAATGAATATTAATTCAAATAATGTTTTTTTAAATAAATAAACATTTACTGACTGATTGTAGGGGGGGTGGCGATATTGTGATAAATCACCCAATTTAACAATCTGAATCATCCTGTTCTCTATTACTCTACTATCTCATCTCCATTAGGTGACCACCGTTCCTCTAAACAGAAATAAATAATTGATCAACGGTGGTGCATTTCTATTTAGCTGCTGTGTGGCTGAGGTCGCTGCTGCAACAGATACTTTATGGTGTCATCTTTATTCATTCAAGAAAAAGTTTAAAAAGGTCTCTCATAAACAGACCGGCCAATGTTCGACTGTCATCACCTGGATATGGATAGATGAGGGTTAAAACGATGCGAGGTGTTACAAGGTTTTTCTGAGCTAAAAAAAAGGTTGGGAACCTCCGGCTAACCTGAACCTCCAACTTTAGACTGTATGAAATAGTCCCTAAACACGACTACTTGCATCGGTCCATGTAAACAAAACAAAGCACGGTAACCTTTGTTTCAACTCATCCAACTGAATAGAAAGACCACAACATAACAGACTAGGTAGTCTGTTATATTGAATATTGTTGACATAAGGGAAGAATTGCCCTCACCCCTTCAAAGATATATATAGACCGGACATTTTAGGTCAAAGCTCCTTTATTAAAGAAACAAGGCAAATACACAGCCTTTTAATGTTCTGCCATCACCTTCAGGAAGGTCAACAACAAAGTGATGAGATCACGATATTCCTTCTGAAAATCTACCAGGTGAAACGTTACATCGGACGATACGCTCAGTTACAGAACCAACCGTAGTAAAAATTAAACAAAAGATTCAAATCGAAAGATTAAAGGGCCCCTATTTTACCAGCAGGTGTGAGCGTGTAGCCATTACAAAATGGCATTTCCAAATTATCATTTGACTACCCTCTAGTGACATCACAAGTGGGAGTGTCCACCCAGATGTATGATGATCAGCCTACCAGTTGGTACAGTCCACTGGGTAGACTGATCTAGTCATCATACATCTGGGCGGACACTCCCACTTGTGATGTCACTAGAGGGCAGTGGTGTCGCAATTTTGAAACGGCTTGTAATGGCTAATCAGACACACACCTGCTGGTAAAATAGGGGCCCTTTAAGAAACACGGATACAGAAAGGGGGTCTAAAACTAGGACGTGTCCACATCGTGTGTTCAGTACTGCGAGTACTCCTTGGTCTCTAGTTTGGCAACGATTCGTTCCAGCTGTCTCTTAGCTTCACATTGGGGGAAGTTACCCATTTCGTAGTATTGAGGCGCAATTTTCACGAGCCTGAAAAACAAAAGATAAATACAAATACAGCAAGTCACGCAACAGCAAGTTTGTTTCTTTATCTCCAATTTCCACAATACGAATATGTAACAAAGGATTTGTAAATATAAACGCTTAAAGAATATATATTGAAAAATAATATTACAATAGAATATGTTTTTAAACTATTTTTCTCATTTCCAACATGAATGCCAGTGAACGCAGTGTCTTAACACAAGACAGCGACTAAAGCAATATGATTACAGCTGCACTAAAGATCACTCGGGCTTGTACATCAGAGTGCATCATGGGATTTATTGTTGCCGATACTCCGCCATATTGAGAGGACTCCGGAGAGTTGTAGTTCTGTAAAATCCTAAATCATCATAAATATACCGTAACCTCGGCTCATGAAAACTTTGTGTTGCCACGTCTCTCATGAGAAACGCTGTGGCGGTTTGAAACACAACAATATCATAGTGACATATTCAAATTAACAATTAATTACTAATCAACGACCAAAAAAACATTTCTACCAACACAATAACTAACATTACAATGCTGCTATGCTTCCAAAATGGCGGCGGTCATTGCCATGTGACGTCACGATGTACAAGCCCTATTTATATAAATAAAAATAGCCTTTACCATGTGGTTAATTTAGATAGACTATTTACTTATCTATTGAATTACCAAAAAACATGCTATATCGTGATATATACTGTTAAAGATATGAAATGACCGATATCGGCCATATTGCCCAGCCCCAGCGATAGCGCCACTCTACAGTCCCAGCTGTCGACGTACCATTCTGGTTTGATATCTGTGCAGGTGCGGATGTAGTTCTTGGTTGTAAGGACAAACTCGTTGTAGAGCACCCACTCAGGCTTGTGATCCAGGACTGTGGAGGGGTGCAGCTGTACCACCTGGTTGTCCTTCACTGTGAGGTAGTGACCGGTACGCTCTAGATGGGCCACCTGGGGAGACAGGCAGAGACAGAGAGGCAGCGACGCAGAGGCAGCGACGCAGAGGCAGCGACGCAGAGGCAGCGACGCAGACGCAGAGACGAAGACGCAGAGACGAAGACGCAGAGAGGCAGAGAGACAGAGACAGAGACAGAGACAGCAAGGCAGAGAGACAGAGACAGAGGCAGCAAGGCAGAGAGACAGAGACAGAGGCAGCGAGACAGAGACAGAGGCAGCAAGGCAGAGACAGAGACAGCAAGGCAGAGAGACAGAGACAGAGACAGAGACAGCAAGGCAGAGAGACAGAGAGAGGCAGCAAGGCAGAGAGACAGAGACGGAGGAGTGGGCAAAGAGAGAGCGGCAGAGCAAGAGCGAAAGAGGCAGAGAGATATAGGCAGGGGGAGAGAAGCAGGGAGGCGAGAGGCAGAGAGAAAAAGGCAATATATTAAAGCAACTAGATAATAGGTGTAAATGTAAGTATTTACATTTACACGCAAAAATAGATTATACAAAGAATGAAAACTGGCATGGTGCAAATACTGCTCATTTGCATAAGGCCATCATCGCATTACGAGGAACTCGTCGTCTCCTGCTCGTAAGTCTTAGGTCTCGTACTCAAATAAATAGTGCAAATGAATAACCCTCTGGCCTGAGTAACTCTTCATACACAGAGAGACACCCGTCGAGAGGTTCAGCCATTCCTCTCAGGCACGACAGCGGTCGACCGGATGGTCCGGTCATGTGTGAGCTGTGTGTGAGCCAGTCTTGAGGGCTGCCAACGATAAGTCGAATTAATCGGCCGACAGAAAATTAATCGAATCACATTTTAAGAATCGGTTCATCGTTTACTTTAGGTCATTTATCAAGTACAAATTCAGAAATTCGATACGTTTGGTTCGTGGATCATTACAAAATGAAGACTTTAGTTGTTTTTTTTGGCTGCTTGCCAGGTGAAGCAAGCGAATTTAAGACATCACTTTGGACGCGGCTATGAATATGATGTTCAGCGGCGGCCCCGGTCTCACCTGCATGAAGAAGCCGGTGACGAGGGCTCGGCGGATGTTGACATAGTAATCCCTGCTGGTGAACTCGGTGCTGCGGCGCGGCAGGCTGAAGCGGTCCATGATGCGCGACAGCTGCTGCCGCACGTTGTCCGCCGACACCAGCGAGCGGTAGTTGACAAAGTTGTCGTAGCACCACTGGTTGGACTCGTGGTCTGTTTGGAAAACGCATGCAAATGTTTAAAAAAAAAGACACTTTGGACCGTCCAGTCATCTGGGAGTTAGGAATGGAAAGCAGGCGCTTTGGGCTGGGAACGCCCCGACCGCTACAATACCCCGCCCCTTTAAGGTGCTTTGTGTCGCATTGCTGTGCGTTCACGTCGCTTTTGTCCCCCTTCAGAATGTTCGTTCTTGCTTCTTTTTTTTTTTTAAAGGGCCAGCGCGCCACACGCGCTAAACACCACCACGCAACTACTGCGGAGCAAAAAACAGAATTACTCTGATTGGCTGGAGGGTGTAGGTTAAAAAGTGTTTATTTACACCATCTTCGATTTACACCTAGGAAAGACGTTGACGCTATGAAGACGCTATGGCCCCGTTGCTTGGCAACGCCTGCATACGGGAGA
>JAOPJH010000097.1:4762229-4772804 GCA_027122575.1 Merluccius polylepis
CGGTGGTCGCCGAAAACTTGTAATCGCGGGGGTCCGCGCTGACGCAGGGGGCTTCGTTTCGGGCGTCGCCGAGAGCTGCATCGGCTCCGCCGAGGCCGCCGCTGAGGTCGCTGCCGAACCCGCTGTGGAGCCGGCTGCGGCGGACGTCCCGGCTGCGGTGGAGGTCGCTCCTGTAGTTGATGCTGCCGCCGTGGAGGTTGCCGTGGTAGTGGTCGAAGCGGCGCCCGAGGCGGTGGTAGTAGAGGCTCCTGTGGAGGTCGCGGCTGCTGACCCCGCGGCTGCGTAGTCTGCGCCCGTTTGTGACCTCTGTGTTTGTCTAGCGACCTCAGCAACTGTCTTAGTACGCCTAGGTCATGTTAAAAAGTCGCCTACGGACTTTGATTGATTGATTTTTCCCGCCGGGCCCGATGGCGGGCCGCTGGTGTTCGACGTAGACGGATGTTTGTTGGCTCATTATGGGATGTCTGTGATGCTCTGTGGAAATAAACATGTGATGTCTGAGGTTGTGTGGTTGTTCTTCAAGGAAAAAAAGATGGGCGTATTGTGGGCCACAGTATTACGCTCACAAAGGATCCAATTGAATAACGCATTCATAAAGTTTATCTTTAGTAACCAAGTCATATTTCCAAGTCAAAGCCATTTTTATCTTAACTTTAATTTTTGTATTTTTTTGCTAAATCAAAAAAGTTGGGCCTATTATTTGGACTGGACCGTATTCCTCCTAACAACGCATCCACAAAATCCTCCCACAGGATCTCCGTATTCGTCTTCAATGCATCTGCAGTAAACATACCATCGCAATAATCACAGACACACAGATGTACGTAGATATACAGACTGGATGGTCTGCACTGTTATTTATCACCGAATGAAGCAGTACTGTTAGCATGCAGCGGCTCAAGCGGTCCCGGTGGCTGGGCTACAGCTTTAATAGGATCTGGAGGGATCTGGTGGCTTAGTGCTGGGTAAGCAGTAAGCGAGCCACGGACGCCTGAAGCTCTGAGCGTCTCCGACGTCGGCTGGCTCCTCGGCCCCTCATGGGGAAAACACAACCACTCAACACTGAGAAGGAGACGCCGGCACCCCTCACCGTTTTGTATTTCTTTGTTTTTTTTTCATTCCTGGATAACGAATAATGAAATAAAAAATAAAAATTCTCCATGAAGTACACCACAACTATAGATATTCATTTCTTAGCTGTTCCTTATTGATTATGTAGTGACTCCATCGTGTTTCCAAGGTAAATAAATAAAAACTCATCATCTGTGAGGGTGGGTGAATGAGAGGCGGGTGGATGACCGAGTGCCTCACCCACTTTCATCCTCCTCTAATCCCCCCTGATCCTCCCCAGGGTCACTAACACCTCAGCCTCTCACCTGGACTCTGTAACGCCAATACATTCACACTAAGATGAATACAACCTGTCTGTGCGCCACTCAGACCTCACAAAACATGCATTCATCGCTGTAGATTAGCCCGGAGGTGGGGAAAGGTAAGTTGTATTATTTGATTTTTTTTAATACTCTGTTAGGATGCGATTCATTGTGATTGAATATGCAAATGAGGTACTTCAGTCTTTCAGGATACCTGTTTAAATACCCTATACACCTGTTCGGTTCAGCGTCACTCTATAAAGCGATGCATCGGTTGTCATTGTTTTATATCAACTTTTATGCCAAATCATTCCAGATGACGGTGGAGATGTTCAGTAATTCCCGGTCCAGTGTGTTCACTGTGTTGACATCTTACAGGCTGAGCTAAACCCATCGTCCGGCCATGACCGCCGCACGCCCGTCCGCCCGTCTCAGCCAGGATATCACCGCTGTGGAGATGGACCAGCAGAGTGAAGACGATATGTATGCAACCCTATAACCCTACGTAACCCTATTCCCTAACTATATAACCCCAACCCATAACCCTAACCCTATAACATTAAAACCCCAACCGTAACGCTACTTAACCTCATTCCCTAACCCTGAATCTCAAACCCCAACTGGATACCCTAACCCTGAAACCCAAAGCCTACAACCCTTTAACCCAATACCCTATAACCTTCACCCTAGCCCATAGCCCTAACCGCATAACCATAACCCCATAACCATACCCATAACCCCTATAACCATAACCCCTATAACCATACCCATAACCCCTATAACCATAACCCCTATAACCATACCCATAACCCCTATAACCATAACCCCATAACCCCTATAACCATAACCCCATAACCCCTATAACCATACCCATAACCATAACCCCTATAACCATAACCATAACCCCTATAACCATACCCATAACCATAACCCCTATAACCATAACCATAACCATAACCCCTATAACCATACCCATAACCCCTATAACCATAACCATAACCCCATAACCCCTATAACCCTATAACCATAACCCCATAACCCCGTAACCCTCCCCACAGCTACAGTCCATGTTGTATGCTAATGAACAGCGTACCAGTAAACCCCCAGTCCCCATGTGGCCGGTGAGTTATGATATGATGTATGTTATATTATAATATTATTATATATTAACCAACGCTGGACATGTCTGATGTCTCCTAGAGAGGAACCCGGCGGACCTTCTCACCGTCTGCTGAACCTGAACTTCAACAACAACAACGAAGAGTGAGGAGACCTGGAGGAGAAACCTTCACATGCATCCTCCCTTTAATGTTCCTTTCATAGCATCTGGCTCGAGGTTTCAATAGGATCATACTTGTGGTTGAACAGAAGAAGGAGGAGAAAGTTATCATGTTTTAATGACGTTTTAATGAGGAACCATTGGAACATCAGTAGAGCGTAGGAGACCGCTGGTGCTGGCTGGGATGGGGCTGACGTGTTTGCGTGTCTCTCTTCTAGGGAAGAGCAGGAGGAAAAGGAGAAAAAAGAAAAAGAGGAGAAGGAGAAAAAAGAAAAAGAGGAGAAGGAGAAAAAAGAAAAAGAGGAGAAGGAGGCCAAGGAAAAAGAGGAACAAGAGAAAAAAGAGAAGGAGAAGGAGAAAGAAAAGAATAAGTATGTGAATTTGTCACTTTTATGATTGTTTTCATTTGCAGTGGCCAAGATATTAGTTCCACCGTCAGATCATACTCTGAGTGTTTCCTAGGCCCAAAGAGCTGTTCGTCATCAACCCAGCCGGGGCTCTGTACTACAACTGGCTGTTCATCATCACCCTGCCTGTCATGTACAACTGGACCCTCATCATTGCCAGGTGACTATCTGTAGAGACACTACTAGTCCCGGGACTACTAGTATCTGTAAGAGACACTACTAGTCCTGGACTACTAGTATCTGTAGAGACACTACTAGTCCTGGACTACTAGTATCTGTAAGAGACGCTACTAGTCCCGGGACTACTAGTATCTGTAAGAGACACTAGTAGTCCTGGGACTACTAAGATGACTAATACGGAGACTGGCCGGCTAGCGCTTGTTTTCTGGATACTTTTGAATCATCCTCAGGATTGTACTAGAACCTCTTAGTTTCCAATTCAATAAATGGACATTGTTGTTTTTTGTATTTGTATTTTGTAAAGTAAGAGTTGAATCTCAGCAGTATAATTAACATTATGTTCCCAGCTTTCTTTTTAAGCCATTTACGTTGTCTCTTATAGGTCATATTTGCAAATGTATTGTTCACATTATAATCATTTGGTTATACTTTAGTTTGTGACCTTTATGGAAGTTGGGTGTTCTAGTGGTTAATAGCTCAATATGATCTAGTGATCCAAATGTAATTAAATGGCTATTTAAATTCATACTAATTAAGTTTTCATTTACCTAATGACGTTCTTAATCTATATTTCTTCCAGGGCCTGCTTTGAGGAGCTGCAACATAACTACTTCATATATTGGGTTTTTTTGGACTACACCTCGGACCTCATCTACCTGGCGGACATGGCCTTCAGAACCAGAACAGGTGACAGGCTGATGTCGTCAGGCGATCCACACTGGCTTTGAAAACACTTTTACAGATGAGGACATCTAGCGGTTTAGTGTTGGGAATCGGACGCTGACACCTTCTCACATTTATGTCTTCCACGCAGGTTATCTGGAGCAGGGCCTGATGGTGAAAGACGAGAAGCTCCTGAAGGAACACTATTTCACAAGCTTTCAGTTCCGCCTGGACGTGATCTCCATGTTGCCCACGGACGTCCTGTATCTCGTCCTCGGCCTCGACTACCCGGAGATACGCATCAACAAGCTGCTGAGGATCGGCCGCATGATGGAGTTCTTCACCAAGACCGAGACCAAGACCAACTACCCCAACATCTTCCGCATCGGCAACCTCATCATGTACATCATCATCATCATCCACTGGAACGCGTGTTTTTACTTCTCCTTCTCCAAGGCCATTGGCTTCGGGGCCGACGACTGGGTGTACCCGGCCTTGGACGACCCCGAGGAGCCCGCGTTCGGACAGCCCATGAGGAAGTACTCTTTCAGCCTGTACTGGTCCACGCTGACCCTGACCACCATCGGGGAGACCCCACCCCCGGCTTTGGACTCTGAGTTCTTCTTCCACGTGGTGGACTTCCTGGTTGGGGTCCTCATCTTTGCCACCATTGTGGGTAACATCGCCACCATGATCTCCAACATGAACGCTGCCCAGGCCCAGTTTCAGTCCCGCATTGACAACATTAAGCAGTACATGCAGGTCGGTATGAAGTGACTCACAGTGGCTTCTCATTGGTGTTCATGTCCTCATATCTATCACAGGGCGTGTACATCACAATGTCAAATCGCAATGACCTCCATTTTGGAAGTGTAGGAGCATTGTAAGGTTAGTTATTATGTGGGTAGTCATGGTTTTTTGGTCATTGTTTGGTCATTATGGGGAGACATGGTTGTGTTTCAAACCGCCGCAGCGTTTCTCATGCGAGACGTGGCAAAACAAAGTTTTAATTTGCAGAGGTTACGGTATATTTATGTTGGTTTAGGATTTCACAGGACTACAACTCTCTGGAGTCCTCCCAATATGGCGGAGCATCGGCAACAAAAAAACCCATGATGCACTCTGATGTACAAGCCCTGTATATATTTTTTATTTGTTTGTTGCTGTTTGGTTGATCTCATTGGAAGGTGTTGGTGTCTTCTTTCCCGTTACAGGTGCGAAAGGTCAGCAAAGACCTGGAAGACCGGGTGATTAAATGGTTCGACTACCTCTGGAACAACGGCAAGGCCCAGGATGAACGGGAGGTGCTGCGGTATCTCCCGGACAAACTGAAGGCGGAGATCGCCATCCAAGTGCACATGGACACCCTGAAGAAGGTCCGCATCTTCGCGGACTGCGAGGCGGGCCTGCTGATCGAGCTGGTGCTGAAGCTCCGACCGCAGGTGTTCAGCCCGGGCGACTACATCTGCAAGAAAGGCGACATCGGCCGCGAGATGTACATCATCAAAGACGGCAAGCTCGCCGTGGTCGCCGACGACGGGGTGACCCAGTTTGTAGTCCTGGGCAGCGGCAGTTACTTCGGCGAGATCAGCATCCTCAACATCAAAGGCAGCAAGGCGGGAAACCGACGCACGGCCAACATCCGCAGCATCGGGTACTCGGACCTGTTCTGCCTGTCGAAGGACGACCTGATGGAGTCGCTCACCGAGTATCCCGACGCCAAGGGAATGCTGGAGGAGAAAGGCAGGCAGATTCTGCTGAAGGACGGTCTCATAGACCTGGACCCGGCCAACATCAAGCCCGAAACCAAGGAACTGGAGGAGAAGGTCAACCGCCTGTACAGCGTCATGGAGCTGACGCAGATCAAGTTGAAGAGAGAGCTCATCAAATACAAGAGCACGACGAAAGCGCTGAAACAGAAGATCCGGGACCTGGAGATCCTGTCAGGGGAAGAGGTGGAGGACGAAGAGGACAGTGACAAGGAAGAGACAAAGATAGAAATAGTGGTAGGAGAAGAGACGAAAGAAGAAAAGGAAGAAGTGGAGGAGGTGAAAGAAGGTGATGAACAAGATGGGCACACAAAGGAGGATGAGGAGGGAAAGGATGAAAGAGAAATAAAAGAGGATGGGAAGAAAGATGAGGATAAGGATGGTCAATGAACAAGAGGTAGAGGAAAATAATTAAAGAGGCTACTGATGAAGTAGAAACAAGACATTGGTTTACTGGAAACGAGTGAACACATGAATCTTCCACATGAAGATCTGGTCCATTGCTTAGTGACAGGCATATTAATGAGTTTTTTTGTCATCTTTCTTCATCTATTTCTAAATATCAATTACATTTTATAAAATGTATTTAATTGCGGGAAGCCAAAGAAAATGCAAATAAATATTCTACTCAAATCATGAGTATTCGTTTTCATTTACATTGTATTTGTTGTGACTTCCATATATTAGAAACAGTATTTTACCACCTGTAGTAACTGCAAGTGTCCACATGAGGGCAGTGAAGCGAATGTTAATCAGTGTCTGTCAGTCAGTCTGACTGTCGGTCTGTATGTATGCATGTCCGCCCGTATATCTAGATGTCTTCTATCTGTCTGTCTGCTATCCACCCATTTCATTTTGTGCAACCTGCTGTAAAAACATGATCTCGTATTTTCACTAGTGGCTTCAAATGACCCGCTTCCCTTCATAAAATACACATTCACACGAGTATGGAAACCTTGAAACTTTCAACCTCATGATCTCCCGTTAAAAACTAGTTTCTAAGGTGAAGAAACTAGAGGTGGTCTAAGGGTTGCGTACCAGCGAGGGCGTCTGTGAGTGTGTGTGTGGCTGGTTGCTGGTTCAGCGGCCTCACCGGCCCGAGTCCGACTGCTTAGCCTCTGGGGCCGCTGGGTGAGGTTGCCCACCTGCAGTCAACCACACACACTCCTGACAACCAGTAGGCTGGGGGGGACTTGTTTATTTCAGCTTACGTTACCATTAGCCAATCTTATTTGTTTCTTCTATATTTACATTGCATTGTATGTTTTCTTATTGTGCGAATAAACCTTTCTCAACGCGTTCTCATTCGTTAGTTAACATTTCTTGGCGCAAGCTATTTTTCAGAAAATGTTTAAGAAATGATGCCGTTAAAATCTCGATTCGGACAAAAAATTTAAATTCGGACAAAAAGGTCCACTTGGGGTCACGCGTCCCCAGCGCCCCCCGTGTAAAGGCCGCCCATGCTCTGTAGAGCTGTAGCTGAGAGGCGGGACTAGCAGGGATGGCTCCCTTTGTCCAGGGATGCAACAGGGCTGCAGCAGATACCGCCTGGCGATACACCAACGCATTTGATGAACAAAACAAAAAAGTACAAAAGCAAAGAATAATAATGGTTATAAATAAATATAATAGAGGAATTGAAAATCAGCCACCAGATTAGATGAATCAGAAAAAAAACATGAATTTCAACAAAGCTAGACTTTTTAACCAAGTCAAACACTAAAAAATCCCTCTCTCAAGACAGGATGAAATAACGGTTGAATAATAAAGAGGTACCAGTCCACTCGTGAGATTAGGTTAAGCTGTTAATCTGAGTAAACGGGTCATGAAGGATTTGAAATGGGAGCTCGGTTTAGGCTGCCGTTTTTTGTCCGAACTAAATCAGACAAACCTCCATTACAGCCACAGAGGTGTTTGATTAGGGGTAGTGACAGTTCATAACCAGAAACTGATCTCATGAGATTCGGTACTTTTTTACATTGTGTGTTTGAACCTGTTTAACATGATTCCTCCAAATACATTCATCATCAAACCATAGTCCTAAATATTTTAACTCTGTTATCCTTTCCATACTTTGACCATACAATTTAACCTGCACATTATCTATCCCTCTCTTTCTGGTAAATAACCTGTAGCATGACTTTGCAACTGACATCTTAAATCCCCAATCATACGACCATCTTTCACTTTTTTCCCATATAGCCCCAACATCTGCATAAAGCGATGACCCGATACCTTAACCAACATTCATAAAAATATAATTTATCACAATGTTAAACAAAGAAATACCAGCTACAATATCAAAATCATCTGCAACAGCATCTCCAACTTTGAGAAGGAACGTTGTGCAACCTTCTGACAAAACCCATTTTAAATCGGTAGGCCTTCTCTCCACATTGAGTCATAAGCTTTCTCAATATCAAAATGCACTATAGCCATGACCTCTTTCACTACCGTAGCTCTTCCTTTAATAAATCCACTTTGCTATGTGCTTAGCAAGCCTCTTTGTTCTGAGTAATGTGGTGGCACTAGGGGTTATTTACTAAGTTAAAAAGATCTTTTCTGTTATACTACTGACAACGCCACCTTGGGTTAGGGCCCAAGGACCCGTGGTAAAGATCAATTACCAAATATTACAACAGGACACAGGTTTGTTCAACCAGGGAGGGTAGGAGACGGAGTTCAATGATCATGTACAAAACTTTATTGTTTAAAACTAGCACAAGGTATAGGACAATAGAGAAGGGAGCCCAACTGAAGAAGGGCGTACGAGCTGAGGCTTACCGGCTGGAGGAGGGGTCAACAAGGGGAAGTGAGTGACGTCCAAAAAGAAAGAAGGGAGCACCCCACTCTCACAGCAAGAACGTGATGTGCACACAAAATAAACTTTAATGGGAATCACATGCACACAGGGGACCACCACCACCCAGGGGGAACCACCACTACCCAGGGGGAACCGCCACCACCACCACCCAGGGGGAACCACCCCCACCCAGGGGGAACCACCACCACCGTCGGCCTCCAGCTCTAGGGAAAGATAACACAGTTAACGGGGCACAGTTGGAGAAAAACAAACAATATCCCACAACATAAACAGGCTGACAAATGATCAATTAATAGGCCAAGGGATAGTAAAATGAGTTAATCAGAAATCAACCACACTAACGAAAAAGATAATCAACGAGTCTCTGGCCAGAGATATTAACCCAATTAACCTTAATCCATTTCTAACACAAGTAAATGAGGGCTCAAATTAAGAAGTTTCCCTTCCAAATGAAAATTAAATTATTACAATACACTCCCAAAATAAACCAATTGCCCAAACAAAACAATAAGCAACAAAACTAGTAAGAAATTACCAAAAAGAAACACCACACCTTGGCGGATTACTTTAAAAACACACACGCAAACACACACACACACACACACAGTCCGAACAGGTGGCTGAGAGTCCCGACGGGGCTCGTAACGTCCAGCACAAGCGGCAGCAACACACACGAACACACACGAACACACACCCTGCCACGTGCAGCAGTGGCAGAAAACAGGGCCGGCAGCAAGACACAGGTCGACCAGGAATGGCCGCCAGGACACCAAACCAAGCCGGCAAAGCAACAACAGCAGCTAAGTAGCAGGAGCAGTGAAGTAGCAGCAGCAGCTAAGTAACAGTAGCAGCAGCAGCGAAATAGCAGTAGCAGCGAAGTAGCAGAAGCAGTGAAGTAGCAGTAGCAGTAGCAGTGAAATAGCAGTAGCAGCGAAGTAGCAGTAGCAGCGAAGTAGCAGCAAATTAGCAGTAGCAGTAGCAGCGAATTAGCAGTAGCAGCAAATGAGCAGCAGCAGTAGCAGCAAATTAGCAGCAGCAGCGAAGTAGCTGTAGCAGCGAAGGGGGTCATCCCTATGTTCCCCGGGTCCCATGTTCCCCGCTCAGGGAACATAGGACCTTTTTTTTTAAAAAAGGTCCTATGTTCCCCAGTCTCAAACAAAGAGGGGAACATAGGACCCGGGGAACATAGACACGCTCCCCAGCGAAGTAGCTGTAGCAGCGAAGTAGCAGTAGCAGCGAAGTAGCTGTAGCAGCGAAGTAGCAGTAGCAGTATAGCAGCGAACTAGCTGTAGCAGCGAAATAGCAGTAGCAGCAGCGAAATTAGCAAGGGAGCCGTGGCTAATTAGCCGGTTATTAGTCAGTACTGTTCTTACGTCTCTTTGGCGTCCAATTTAGCCGGTTGTTTCCGGTCCGGTCGGTTTGCGTCCCTACCAAAGAGGGCGAGGGGTGAGGAGGGTCGGCGCCGCGGGGAGGACAGCCACCACACACCCAGCGACCAGCAAACTGTGAGAGGGAGAGGAGCGGAAAGGGGCTTAGCACCTGGCTAACAACAATTAGCAACGGCAGCTCACCATAACTCACCTGTGCTCCGGTCAGCGTCGGTAAACGACCCCAGTGCGTTGCCACGACCGCATCGGCGACGCCGGATCTACCAAGAGGTTACGTTTGAATTAAACTAAACGTTAACAAGTATACATCTGTACTAGCATGCTAAGGTGTGCCTACCTGTGCTATGCGGCGAGGGGCGGAGGCAACGACCCAGAAGTGGGCGGGCCGAAGAGGCAGGAAGCGAGAGGTCGGGGGGGAAACATGTCCTACTTTTATCTTCTCTGCGTAAACAGTGATTGGCTGATTAGGGCGGAACAGACGTCTTCAATATAGCAGTGGTGCCTCATACCACTACAATAATATGACCATCCATTATCTATTATCAATGATCTATTCTATCCATTTACACAGGGGAGATGTTCATGCTATAGGCCTGTAGTGTCCTAGCCTGGCAAGCCAGACCCACATGAGGAAGATGTCGGGTCTGGCGCTGCTCCATTGGCAGTGTGGGCGGGATAAACGGTTGTCTTTC
>JAOPJH010000097.1:4914076-4924295 GCA_027122575.1 Merluccius polylepis
TCGTTGTACTCTCCCCTCCTCATGAAGAACTGCTGGCCCATGTAGTTGTTCCTCTCGTAGACCATGAAGCAGCCGCTCTCCACCCTGCAGGACTGGCACCTGCTCATGTAGGAGGACATGTCGGAGCAGTCGCTCATGCACTCATAGGAGCGACCCTGGAAGTTCCTCTCCTCGTAGAAAGTGATCTGAAGCAAAGCATTTGTTAATTAAGCAATGACATATAATTACAAAACACTGTCATTACTGATTGATCATTTCAAAGAAAGACAGTTGGCTTCAATATTTCATTTATGAAATATTTACATTAAATATATTAAATATTATTATATTAATACAAATCAATGATTTATTTTGAGGTATCTTTACCTTGCCCATGTTGATGGATGTGTTGGCTTTTCAGGTATCTGAGAGATCGGTTGGTCAACTGATACCCTACCTGTGTCAAGCCCATACATTTATACCTGAACAGCCCCAAAGACTGCATGACGCCCCCTATTGTTCAAACTACTGACTCATGACTGACTCAACATACTGTAGAAGCCCATTGAGAAGCTTCCACATGCTCTTAACAGGGTTGAACTAATGTAATATATGGATAGAGAGTTCACTGAAAAACTTAAAGAGGATTCAAATATCAACTTGAATTTAACGAGATTACTAAATTTGGTAAAATATGTTTTTATTATTTCTTTCACTTTAACAATATGTATATGCATTATATATCTATAAAACTTAAATGCAGTTTTACAACAAATACATACATGTTTTTTTTACAATACAGGTAAGAAATTAATTAGACAATACCATGGATATTTTGTTAAAATAAAATAAAGCCCTAGCCAGAATAAATATAGGCTACTTATTAATAAACTTTATAAATAAGTATCACATATTTTATTTTTACTTGGGATGCCATACCATAACCTGAAAATATGACATACCATGTTTCACTACTTAAATTATGTTTGTTACTGTACTAAAGGACTGATATGCACTTGCAAAGCAAAAAACTAAAAACAAGCATTCTCACCTCTAAACGGAACGACCTGGAACAGGGTCCTTCAGATGTATGGGGTGCCGTTTGTAAACTTTTGCTGCTCAAAAACGTGCTTCACTTTTTAAAGATTTTACTCGAGATTTGCTTAATTTTTTCCCAGATTTAGATAATAAACACCCCTTCAAAATGCACTCTAATTTTCATGTCACTTTTTCACATATATAAAATGATATGTTAAATCTAAATCTTAAATCTAAATCTACATCCTAAATCTAAATCTTATATCTAAATCCTAAATATAAATGCTAAATCTGAATCTAAGTCCTACATCTAAATGCTAAATCTTATATCTAAAGCTAAATCTTTATATATAAATCAATCTTTAAATCTAAATCCTAAATACATACAACATATATGCTAATTGTCATACATATACTAATTAGTTCTGACTCCTAACCAGTCATATTTCGGGGGCAGCATCACGTGTATTGGCAAGTGTGAGATGAAGTCGGTGTCTCTGTAGCTCGGACTTGCAGAGCTGCTGTTAGCCTGCAACCGCACGGTCTGTCATACTAGCTCAATCGCCAGAATTCGCCATTTTGCAAGATTCATATGATGTCTGTGCGCTGTTTTCTGCCCGTAGACCGTGCGGTTGCAGCAGCTCTGCAGATCCGATCTACAGAGACAGTGACTTCATCTCACACTTGCCAATGCACGTGATGCTGCTCCCGAAATATGACTGGTTAGGAGTCAGAACTAATTAGTATATGTATGCGAATTAGTATATCCGTTGTATGTATTTAGGATTTAGATATAGATTTAGCATTTAGATTTAGGGATTTAGATTCAATTTTAGCATTTAGATTTAGATATAAGATTTAGATATCAAATGTAGATTTAGGGTGTAGATTTAGATTTAACATATAATTCAAATTGTATATATGTGAAAAAGTGGCATGAAAATTGCAGTGCATTTTGGAGGGGTGTTTATTTGGTAAATCTGGGAAGAATTACGCAAAGCTCAAGCTAAATATGAAACAAGTGAAGCACGTTTTTGAGCAGCAAAACTTTGCTAATTGCGAGAGAGAAAGCGGGACTTTCCGAGCATGCTTCGGAGGGAGCAATATCCGTTTTAGTTACATGGGTTTAGCGGCAAGAGAGAGAGAGGGACTTCCAATAGACGGACATCAGTTTCCGTTACGTTTCAGATATTGCTTTGTCATTTTCTTGATCAAAACACTACATATATTCTCCTGTCTTTGTTGTTGTTCTTCTTGTTGTGTTATTCTTCTCGCTCCGGGGACTGTTGACTAGCTTACACAGCTCATCAGGATCAGGGTGATCAAAATGGGTGTACAACTAAACCGGTGCTTGAGTTTGCGGAACGATTTGTAACGCAATATGAGTTGAGGGTGGTTAACCCCAAAGGTTCTCTAGTCTTAAATGCAGTCACAGTAGAAGTCGGCAAATACTAGCAATCACTGCAGTGATTATGGCTGGTTGGTTTGAGCCAGTCCATTACCCATCTTACCTTGGTAGGATCCATGCAGGAAAAAATTGCAAACAATGAAACAGACACGTTAAATTCACAATTCCCTGCCATAACAAAAAGTTTATTCTCCGGGAGCTGCTGAAGAACCTGGTACACATGGTCCTGCACAGAAAATATTAATCTCATCTAAAAGTTTGATGGTATATTAATGTAACCTTAATTTAGATTGTTTTTGACCATTTAGATTCTAAATGGTCAAAGAAATCTATTCAAAATGTCTCTTAAGAATGTCATTGAGCCCCCCAGACAGGGTGATGATCTAGGCCAGGCTATTCAATTAATGTGGAATTGGGGCCAGTTCATGAATTTGAGGCAAAATAAGGGGCCGGAGAATATGAGTAATCACGGTAACAAATAAAGAAATTACAGCAACATACTGAAGGAGTCAATATATTCTATTTTGTAAATGCAGAACAACATATGCACATAAATCCACACATGGACTACTACTGCCAGTTGTTTACATTTTCATTAATCTAACTGACAAACAACTTAAATTCTAAGTGCACCAACAAATATTTAAAAAAAAACTGCATAGTATGCTTCTAATTATAACAACATAACAGTGCATGGCACGTTATCAAGGCACATTTCAAACTGCTTTCCAAAATAATCACCTCAACCATTTTAGCCCTGCTAACATGAGAAACAATTTCAATATCTGCCTATATTGAAATTGCATCAGACGCCTCAATATTCAGTTCAGTTGAGCCATACCATATCAAGAAAAACATTAAGTGCATATTATGAGGTGAATAACATGTTAATTGCATCATCAATTAACATAATTCAACATTCGATCATCATCACAAAATCAATCCTCATTACTTGCTTGACTAACATGACGTTACCTTGCATGTAGTTTGCCAACATTTGCCATTTAATGAGAACAATGGCATTTTTTTTTTACTTAGCAAGAGCAGTGAAGTCAGGTGTATATGTTGTCAGGGCAATGCGCAAGCAGTGTTGCAGATGTTGGTCAGTGAGGGATATGTGATTGTGAGTTTTAATAGCATTCATATGTGAGTAACGACTCACAAGTGTATGTTGAGCCAAACATTGTCAGAAGAAAAAGTGCAAGACCCCTTGAGTGTGGAAATTTCTCTCGGCTGACTACATGGGTCCAGAATCTTTCAAAACCTGCCTTCTGCAATGACGACTGATTGTCAATGAGTTCCAGTTGTAAAAAACCCTCATCCAATGATGGTACTAGCTCCTTTCCTTTCAATGCAAAATCTGCCTCAACATTCACACAGAAAGGGTCCTTAACAAACCTCATCACTTCACTGGAGTTGCTGAAATCATCAAACCTGGTGGCAAAGTTGTTTTTCAGTGAGTCAATAAAGCCTGACATCACCTCGGTAATTTGCAGGCCAGATTTCCTTAATGTGGGGAAGTGGAGCATCTTCCCAGGACAAAGATCAGCAGAGAAGAGGGAGAGCTTTCTTAGAAAAGCATGAAGCACAACTTCTGAGACTATTTTATCTCTGTCCTGCAACTCCATGTTAAGTTGATTCAAATGATGGAAAACATCACTCAAAAAGCAGTGGCATTAAATTCATCATTTCCCATCAGAGACCGAAACTTGCCAGCTTTTTTCAATTTTGAAAACTGGAGAAACACCAGAATCTCCTCTTTTAGTTCACAAAAACGTTTCAATGTGTTTCCTTTGCTAAGCCATCTAATGTCATTGTGAAAGAGCAAATCTTTGTATTCAGCAGACATGTCAGTCAACAGCTTGCGGAAAAGGCGGTGCTGTAAACTGGAGGTGCAACGGATAAAGTTTATAATTGCCATGACAGAGTCCATGGTCTCTTTTAACTAACCACTGAGTTTGGCACATAGAAGGCTTTGGTGGATGAGGCAATGTAGCGATCTCATATGTGGAGCCACGGCTGCCATCCTCGCGGCAAGCCCCTGATCCCTGCCCACCATCGAGGGCGCACCATCAAAAAATTGCACATAGAGGCAGAGCTGCGCAACATCACTGTTATCTGTCGATTCATCCACGGCCAAAGACATCACCTCAGCCTTCCTCAGCTTGTCCAAAAGCGTTGAAAATGTCCGATGCAAGGCACACGACTCTCCTCATATTTGACGTGTCAGATATTGGAATTTGCTTGATCGAATCAATAACGCTTTTTCGGGTTTTCTCATCTGTTACCACCTCATCAATGGATGCCAGCATACACTCCTTGACTATCTCTGAGACTGTAAACAGCTTTTTCTTTTTTCCCAATATCCATGCCACTCGTAATGATGCCACCGTTGCTCTCTCATGATCCGTACAGGCCCGGAACAATATACAACGTCTTTGCTCATAACAAAATGTGAGCCCTGATATCTTCTACCTCCAAGCGGCAGAGCCTGGTAGGAAAGTAGCGATGATTGGTGATGTGCGGTCTCCCAAAATATATGTCCGGCTAAAACAGGTATATTCTACCTGTTTTTCCACCATGACTTAAACGTGCGCATACCGCCTCCTACTGCACGAGAGAATGTACAATTAGTCATAGTCATGCACTATATAAGACTATCCATATGTAATAATCACAGCACACTCTAAGGGCCGGTACAAAATTTCTAAGGGGCCGGACCCGGCCGCCAATTGAATAGCCCGGATCTAGGCTTTGCAGAATTGGTCCTTGGCAAAAGAGAAAGGCTGGAGCCAAGGAGCACTTCTAGAGGAAGGATTGGAAGGAAGGATAGGTCACTGGAATAGCGGAGAATGAATCCTTCGTTCCTACATCATGCATTGATTATTCAAATTGATGTTGTATGGATTTTGTATAGATTGTTTTGTGTTGTGTGTTGATTTGTATATTTGGTTGTTTACTTTTTCGTGGTTGTTTGATTGATTTGAGTTCATATAATACACAATTTTGGAAAAATAAAATGTTGCATGCACCATTACATATTCCAGAACATGCTGCTGGTTTGTTTCAAGCATGGGTATCAATTATAACATTTACACATTTGTTAAATCCAGCAACATAATGTATTATTTATTAAATATGTTAATTTGGATGTAATACATATTGTTAATTGATATTCAATGTTGAGGTTTGTTTGTGCAATATTGACAACCTTGTTACCTTACAGATAGTCAAATTTGGTAAATTGCCACCAATTTCATTTTCATAGACAATGAAAATATATTACAATACACATTGTATTGTATGCACTTTGGTACCCCATATCCTTTTAGATAAAACATTCCTCCAGAACTCTAGAATACTGTGTATTCTTCTGGATATTCAGGTGCTATCAAGTTAAAATGACCAGTAAGAAATCCAGCAGATTTAAGTTAGATCATGTTTTATTGATGAATTAACACATGTCAGTGATACGCCTCATGCTCATGAACCTCTGGCAGTTCATCATCTCCTTGAAGGTCTTGTACTCTCCAGGCCTCATGTACATCATCCTGCCTCTGTAGTGGGCCTGCTCGTACATCATCCAGTGGCCGTCCATCACCTGGCAGGACTGGCAGTCGGACATGCGGTAATGATCCTGGACATTGTGACAGTCGTCCATCAGGTCATAGGACTGACCACCGAAGTTCTCCCTCTCGTAGATCTTCATCCTGAACTGGCCTTTGTGCTGTAATGCAGAGATTCAGAGAAAATGTCAGCAGAGTCAAAACCACAACAGTTCATAAAACAGATGATCTGGGTAAGAGTAACAACTGAACTGTTGGTGAGTTCTCTTACATAGGGGATCATTCTGCAGGACCTGATGTTGTCAAACATTCCCATGCTCATCATGCGCTGCATGTCGTTGTACTCTCCCCTCCTCATGAAGAACTGCTGGCCCATGTAGTTGTTCCTCTCATAGACCATGAAGCAGCCGCTCTCCACCCTGCAGGAATGGCACCTGCTCAGGTAGGAGGACATGTCGGCGCAGTCGTTCATGCACTCATAGGAGCGGCCCTGGAAGTTCCTCTCCTCGTAAAAGGTGATCTAAAACAAAACATTTGTCAACCATAACAGAAAATGCTGGAATATTGTACTGTCAATTATTGATAAAAAAATCAGTTGGCTATTTAATATCATTACAAAAAAAAAAGAATGTAATGTATCATATATGATCCAATAAATATGTAATATTGTTTTGTTTTTTTACCTTGCCCATGTTGATGGTTGTGTTGGTTGCTCAGGTCTCTCAGAGAACAGTTGGTCAACTGATATCCTACCTGTTTCAGGCCCACACTTTTATACCTGAACAGACCCAAAGACTGCATGACCCCCCTATTGTTCAAACAACTGACCCAGCAACATACTATAGAAACACAGAGAGGCTTACTCATGGTCTACAGGGTCGAACTCTCCTAATTGAATGTCTAGCTGTCTATTAAAGAGGATTCTAATTCTAATATTGGATTGGATAGTAAAATGATTCAATAGATTTATTGTAAAAGCCTATGAGCTACGCTGAAATGGTCATTGATAACATTAATAAATTAATCTATTATTATTGTTTTTACAATAAAGGTAACAATTAAAGCCCAAAGTAGAACATATCAGTTAACAAGGGTTGGTTCGCTAAAATAAAGGGAAGGCTGGTGAAGCCTGAAAATATGATTTACAGTTTTTCATCAGATACTTAAATTGTGTCACTGGACTGAAGGAAAGCTACTTGGTTAAGGCCAGTTTGCCACCAAGCCTAAGAAATAAACAGTAGAAACATGAAATCCACATGTCTCCACCTTAAAATACAACCAACTGAATACCCCCCCTTACCTCTCCCTTTCCAAAGATGTAGGAGAAGCTACGGTGGCCTGTACTGGCCTGTAAGGTGCCAGCACAGGTGCTAGGGGTGCAATAATACCAGTAACACCTGTCATTTTGTTTTGTTGTTTAAGTCTCCAATAGTTTCCACCAATGTACACATATCGAAAGTCACCTGTATTTGATACAGTCTATGAGCGTTACATTCACATTGGCGCTCCACTGGCCATGCAGTTTTTTACCTACTTTTTCCTATTATAGAGCAAGCAGGATACACTTCTATCATGTTAGAAAAACAGAACATTTTGTAACATGAGATGTATCTGGTGTAATTTTGAGCGTGAATATCTGTTGAACGCCATAAACTGCTATAGAGATGTGTCATTATTTTAATACTCTACCACAGTAGTGCTATGCTGCTATAAATGTGACATTCAGTTTTGATGTCGGGACGTCCATGGTGGGCGGACAATATTGTAAAACTTGTCAAACGCAGGGTAACTCCATCCACCCGGGCTAGCTACTAAACGTTGGCAAACAAACCTATTTCAGTCTCAACAACAATATGCAACAGCAAAGGCTTTATTACTCTGGAGCGTTTGTCCGTTCTGGGCTCCTGTAGAAACATGGCGGTGCAACATGGTGAGCTCCGTGGAAGGCGACCCGCTCCCCATGTAGATATAAAGGGCTCATTCTAAGGTAATAAGGTAAAATAAATATTATTTTCATGGGATTATACACTAATTAAAACATACTTATGAATATTATATTTAATTTCTGCCAAGTCCGTTCCACTAGATGCAACTAAATGTTACAAACTGGACTTTTAAAGGGCGACTTCAGGATTTTGGCTTTTTCGCCTTCTTGGTTTTTTCCCGGGGTTAGACAAGAGCAGTAAGACCACTTTTTTGTAGGTTTGTCCAGTGACCCACCGCCACGTACGTACCCAGTACCGGTTAGCGTGCTGATGCCAATTTCCAGGTGCCAGAGCAGTTGCTCCATAACTAAACTTAAAACACCTTCCAGATAATGCAAACATGAATCTATTAATAATGTACATTAAAAAGGCAAACTCCAAAAACGAGAATTCAGCATTACATTACATCACTATTTTGTTCCAAATAACCATTTCTTCTTCCGCTTCTACAAATCAGTTGTGTTGTTATTGTCGGGGCTACCTGTTTCGTTGCACATAGCCAAGTGGAAGAAGAAACAATTATTTGAAAAGAAGTAGTGCTGCAGTAACTGCTTGAAAAGCTGAATTCCTGTTTTTTGTAATTTGCTTTTTTAACGTAGTTTATTCCAGAATTCCAGATGTAAGGTATGTTATTAACAGAAGAGGGTAGCTCCTTAAGACTCTGGGCACACGACCTGAGGCCATTAGCATGGCAATATGGGCTCCAATCTTGTCGGCCAATCTATGTGTACGTTGTGTTTTATAAACCATGGGTAGACCAGTACCGTGGGAACATGGTGAGAGTCCAGAAAATGAGCCTAAATTCTCATCAGCACCAGAGACAATGTCAGCGGATGGAAAGGGAAAGTTTTTTTCTGAAAAATATATAATGAAGTTATTTAGAACTACAGCATGCAACATTAATTCAATTGCATACGATGATTATTTCCTTTTTGTTTATTTGCAAATTTGGTTGTTAATTTTTCATGCTCCTTTGATCAGTTCATGATAGAGTTAAAGCTGCTTTAGGTAAGGTTCGAGAATTGTAAAGAGTGAGAGCAGGTAAGAGCGGAAGAGAGCAAGATTTTGAAACTAAACAACGAAAATAACGTCTGCTCCCTCCCTCCCTATGTTTCTAAACCATTGAGAAATGTTGTACTTGACGCACCTGTGATTCCCTGAACCAATTATGGAAGAGATGCCCTGATTGGTCAGAAAGGATCTGGGAGTGGCATAAAATCTAAATTGGCTCATACAGAGGCAGGGGCATTCTCGCAGCGCATTTCATTCACTAATTGCTGATGGATGGCTAGCCATTTCTAACAAATTGCACTCAAATAATATCTCTTAAATCTTACCTACAGCACCTTTAATACAACATAGACAATTTTATCTTTTTATCTTTTGCATTTAAAATTCAGCTCTGTATGTTACTGCTAAAAAGTTTGGCTTAGCGTTCAGCTTCCAAACCCTCGGTTGGCGGTTTGGGCCCCCACTTCGTAGTGGTGTGGTGTCAGGTTTAGCGAAGTGAGTGCAACAGGGTCATGGGTCGTCTATGCTAAACTCACTCTGCAACCCTTAAGAAGACCCTGAAGGCCGATACATACTCGAGCGACAGCAGCACGTAAGCATCACAACCAGGCATCTGCAACATCAACATGAAACACCAACATGGTTGCAGAGCCCTGTCACGTACTTGTCACTTAAATCAAAGGCACAACGTCTGCAACGCAATGTTCACATAGATGTTGTGGATCATTGAGACGTGAATTTGGTGAATAGAAAAGCGGGGCTGGATGCACAAACTCTCAGTTGCAGGCTACAGCTAACCTACCTTATATTTTGATTCTCATAAACATTGATATCTTGTAATTTCTCTACTTTTTGAAGTTTGATAACCTCCAATGGTATACAAAAAAGGAAGTGTTCACCAGTTAATGTTTGAAAAAAAGGGGTGACTTTATTTTGCAATCTAATATCCACAGATGTTGCACACATCGGTTGTTTAGTTGGTTGATAAATCACCCTCTAGTGTACTTTTGGTGTAATGACACATTGCATTTGTTACGCAGACGTACAAATGGAAAACTGCGACATTGCTGCACTGCGTGTGCGCAAGTTAAAGGACAATTCCGGCGCAAAATGAGACCATATGATCATAACACATGGTCCAACCGAGTTGGACCATTCTCTGGGATCAGTTTTCATTCTAGTCGAATGTAACCAAAGTTCTCGAAAACCGCTAATTAGCTTATAACGCTAGC
>JAOPJH010000097.1:5058302-5072597 GCA_027122575.1 Merluccius polylepis
GCGTTTCACACACCTGTGATTGACAGGCGAGACGGATTCCCTGAACCAATCAGGAAAGAGATGCCCTGAATGAATTGGCTGTTGATGCTAGTGATGATGAAATCCAAACCAAGTGAAGAGATCCTCTTAAGAGATCATCAAGCATTACTGCGTCATATCTTTAAAAAGACACAATGGTCTTTGGTCATGTGACAGGAAGCTCAGTCTGAGGTCCAGCGGCTGTGTGACGGGTACGCGTGGCTGACGGACGCGCGTTCCTGCGCCGACCGATGGGGAGGCGTCTCCTCTCTGGAGGCCTTGAGAGGCGGCGCCGTCTCTGCCTACGAGGAGCTGGTCGGAGAAGTGCGCCGCTGGAGCGACCGGGTCCGCCGGGCGCCGCCGTCCTTCGCCACCGGCAGTCGGCTGTTCCTCGTCGACGCCGGAGTCATCCTGGACAAGCTGGGTGTGTATACATCCCCCAAAATGCATGAAGTCGTTGATAAGTGACATCAAATCTTGTCTCATATGACGCCACTAAGACCGGTGGACTCCCAGGATGCACCTGTCACTTACGAAATTAGCAATCACACTTGTAACAGCAAGTGTCAAGAGGCTCTACTAGGTTTAACTAGTAGAGCAAGGCATTAACACTGCCAGGGTTTAGGGGTTAGATTCCCACTGCGGCCACCCATGCTTGTTCCATGGTATTGTAAGAGGCCTTTGGATAAAAACGTCTACCAACTGTCATACGTTTACATGAAGACACATTTCCCCCCCCCTCCCCCCTCCCGCCTCCTCCGTCCAGGCGAGCAGTTGGGCGCCATAGAGGCGGAGCTTCTCTCCCAGCTGGCGGAGGAGTGGAGGCTGAACTCGGAGAGCCTCGAGCGCCACCTGAGGAACACCATCACTGGCCTCCAGCGGGACCCTGCTGACCTGCAGCACTTCACGCGATACGCAACCATGGTAGAAACGTTTTATTGATCATGTTCACAATAATACAAAATGTGCATTAAACAAGAAAATTAAAAAGACAACACTTTAATTGCTCGGGCAAATGTAATCGCTTACTATTTTCTCCATGATTTGATGATGAATGATGAATAGAATTAGTCTTTTAGTAGATGAGCAACCCACAGGTATATGTATCAGTCGGATGTGAAATGAAACCTTGTTAAAAACAGCGACAAGAATCCCAGTGTAATACTGTTTCTATTAAATGAACAACAAGAAGCGAACGATCGGTGCATATTCCATGTGAGGGTTCAATGCCAGGCTATGCTTGTCTTTTTGTTGTGTTTCAATATTCATACATGTTTTACTACCTTTATATGTCTGCCTGCTCGGCGCCTACTGCACCCCTAGCTGTTCCTGGAAGCGCTGATGTCTCCTCTGGGTTCTGGGGAGTTCTTGATTGCCCTGCAGAGGGCGATAGGGGATGTTGTATAATGGGAAGCCTGTGATTGGGCCTTTGAGACGGTACCTGTTAGCCTGGGAAGCAGACAAATCTGCGAGCTCATGTTTTATTTGCTCTGGCGGATACGTCTGGCCCCCCCTCCTATTCAGACAGATTTCCAGCTGACCTGGCGTGGTTCGGGCCAATCACAACCGCTTATCTAATATGGGGCAGGGTTGATACGATGACATGAGTACAGAGGAGCGCCGGTGAGGCATTTTTTGTCAACAACCAGCGACAATATCAAACGAACTGGACGGTATTTTCTCTAAAAGAAGAACAAACAGCTGCACTTTAAGCTTTAAGCTTTTTGAATGCTCTGATTGGTCGTAGGTCTATCCAATTGCGTCTGCGCCCGTTGATAATGCCCCTTGGAAATCGAAAATGAACTGAGAGGTTCCAGACTACTTCCAGGCGTTTCGCTGTGATTAAGAGCTATTCTTGACCTTTCGCAGGTGAAGCGGGAGAGCAGCTCTCCTGACACGCGGCGACGTCTAGAGTACGTCCGGGCACTTCGGGACGCTATTACCACCCACTACAGGAAGATGAGCGACCAAGAGGTGGCGCTAGAGGAACAGGTCAGGACAGTGACCTAAGTTTAGTTATGGGTTGTGTTCCCTGCACATGAGATTAATGTCATGGGTCAGCACACACGGCTGGTGTTCTCTCACCCTTCATTAATAAAGCAGCACTTTACATGGACAGGAGTCACATGTTCAAGATAAGAGACAAACATTTAAAAGAGAAGTATAACAATAAAAGTATAAGAAGGTAAAATAATTACAAGGCATTCATGTGTAATAGAAAGCTGCGTTTCCTGTGTGTTTTCCTATTTTCAGACGCTAAGCGTGTGGAGGAGTTACGTCCAACTGGTGAAGGCAGCAGCAGAGAAGGTTCAGCAGCGCCTGCCCTCCATGTCAGAAGCTCTGGATCGATTGTTCTCGTCGTTGGCTGGCGAGCTCTCTCGAACCGCCGCCGTTGCCGCCACCGCCACCTCCTCCTCTGGGGTCTTGCTGGACCCCGGGGCGGACCCTCGGGAGATGTGCGCCGAGCTGAGGTTTCTGTGCACGCAGGCGCACGCATTTGTCCGGAAGATCGAGGAGCTGGGCGGTACCAGTGAGGAGCTGAGGGGTGAGGAAGCAGCACGTCTCTCAGGCTGTTCACATTGGATTTGATTTGGATTTGCAAAAGAACAAATGTAGATTTGTGTTCACATTTGACTACTTTGGCGACCAGACACTTTATTCAAGACTTCAATGAAATCTCCATTCTTAAGTTAGATGTTATTGTGCAGACTTTACGTTACTAGATAGCTAATAGGAAAGCTATTGGATGAAGGAAGCATTGGTCTTATACTCTCAGGATATCCCCTGGATTTGAAAGTCGTCACAACAGACCTCCAGGATTTGGAAACTCTGAGAGAACTGTGGGAGCTCCTGGCTGTCTGTCGAGCCACGATCCAAGAGCGGGGAAACCTGCTCTTCACCGAGGTGAGGGCCTTTTTACAAACCTCCTCACACACATCCTTCAGTCTACCTTACAGTCACGCAGGTAACCACTCTCGGTGTTACTCTCGGACAGTTTGAGGTGGCGGAAGCCCAGGAACAAGTCGGTTTGTGGAAGCAACGTGCCGTATCACTGGTGCCGACTGTTCCTACCCATGATGCAGTGCTTCAGGAGATCCTGAGAACCCTGGAGCAGTTCAGCCAACATCTCCCAGTCTTGGACAAACTCTGCAGCCCCCGACTCACAGAGAAACACATTAAGAACATTTTTAAAGGTACCATATTTGAATGGTTGGAGAACCTTAATTCACATGTTGATGTATTATAATAATGAAAGAACGTTCCTTATTTACAGGCATGGGCCTAATGTACGTCCCCGAGAAGAAGCCCACTGTGACTGAGTTGATGTCCATGCCACTCGGAGAGCACCTGGAATCAATTAACAAGGTGTTCACCTTTTGGGAAAGTCATACCATTAACAGTATCTCTAATGAGAAAAGATGTCAATGTCATGAAGTAAATCGCCAAACTCCTCTTTCACCGGATCAGATATCCAGAGAGGGGAACATGCAGTGGGATATGGAGGAGGACTTCCGGCATATTCAGTGTGGCTGGGAAGCCAAACTGTTCCAGCTGGCACCATCCTACACGCTCCTTATATGGCAACAGGGCGCCATACAGAACTGCCATGAAACCGTCCATACGCAGCCGTCAGCCGCGGCCGCTTCACGTTCACCGACATCTAGTGACGCTACGGTGATCATCGGTGGTAAGATGAAGTTCGGATCAATGTAAAAGTAAATATCGCTGAAGAAAACGTTGTCATAGTTATTGCATTTAGAACTTGCTGGTTTTAACGTGCATCAGTCACAGCACACAGATTTACTATCCTCTGATTGGCTGTATGGGTTTACAAAGACATAGATATAAAACTTGGTGAGTTTTACCAGTTACCTGCTTTATTCTTAACTCCGACTTGAATTATTCACAGATTCCTTCAGATATGTATTACCATTTAATTTCATTCATTTTCATTTCATTTTTGCCGAAAAGATGAACTGTTCTACATTTATCTATGTTATTGTAGAGTTGGTTGAAATAGTTCTTTAATTTTTTTGCTATGTCCTCCATAGTTGTTGTTGTTGTTGTTTTTTTTTCTTCGGTGAAGAATATCAAAAGTAATAACATTAGCGAACCGCAAATATATTCTCAACTGGGTATCTCTTCAACGGTTGCCAGGGGGGGGAAGTTAAAGATGAAAAGTGTTATGCAATTTAATAACTGTCTGTGCACTCAAGCTCCTAAACAGCTGGAGGCGCACCAATGTACCATTGGAGTGCAAGTTATGCTCCGTAATGAGAGAGCAATGCCTCCGACCCGTGCGTCATGGGTGTTGTTGTGGTGTGTTCGCCAGGGCTGGAGGCGCTCCGGGCCGCCGCAGAGGACGGCGTGATGGCGTTGTCCTCCGTGCTGTGGTCCCCCTACTGCTCTGACTTCAGGCCTGAGGTGGAGCACTGGGCCCGGCTACTGCAGGAGCTGGGTAGGGAGGAGGCTACGCTGTGCAGCGGTGTGCTCCATAACGTGCCGAGCGTATCGCTGTATGCATGGATACAATAATAAAGTAACACATTAGTTATATTTGTTTGGTTATTTCGTATGCAAATGTGTGTGTGTTTTTTTTAATCTGTCCACATTTTTTCAGAGGAGCTGCTTGAAATGCTTGCGAGGTACCAGGAAGCGTGGGCCTTCCTCGCCAAGACACTCAATGAAACCTCTGTGGGAACACAGTCAGCAGAACTGGTACTAGTCTTCACTCAACGATAATTGATTATCCAAGTAATCGAGCAGGGATTCAACAAGTGCTTTCCACAAGTGTATTCATATTGTGTCTGTCCTAACAGCTGGAGCAGTTCCAAGCAGTGGATGAGACGTTCAAGGAAATCATCCTCTCCATCTCAAGTGACCGTCATGTGCTCAACATCTTGCGTCCCAAAAGTGACGTTTCTCGCCACATCTATGGTGACGACCTCCGCGTGAAGCTCCTTGGCGGGCTGACTGGCATGGAGGCTATTTCCACCCGGTTGGGGAAACTTCTCAACCGGCCCCGGGGTCAGTTCCCCAGGCTCTGCTTCCTGGGTGACAGGGACGTGATGAAGCTGTTCTCATCACGGCCTGCCCCTGCCCATTTACTCGCCGTCGTGGGCAAATGCTTTCAAGGAGTGAGGCGGCTTGAGCTGGACCATGAAGCGCCTAGCGATAGCACTGATCCGTCCACCAGCGGCTCCTCTTTACGGATGAAGGTGCTGGGGGTATATGGCAGCCTCGTAGAACATGTTAGATTTTTCCATCCCGTGGAGCCTCATCTGGACCCAGTCTTTTGGCTTTGCGCGTTAGAGGAACAATTGCAACACACCATGATGCAGTTGACTGAACGATGTGCTGCTGCGCTTCAAGCCGCAAAACCAGAATCGAAGCTTGACGGAAACAACCGAGATGGAGAAAGAGAAGTTTGTCTGATGGTGGACTTACTGTGCCACTACCCACTTCAGTGTCTGCTTGTGGCTGAAGAATCTCGGTGGTGCGGCGAAGTTCTGAACGCCTCCCAGATCCCAGCTCCAGATAGGTGGACGTCAATGAAACGACACACCTCCTCCAGACTCCAGCACCTGTGCAGCGCCATAAGGGAAGGAGCTGTGGGTATCTGTGATAGATCTCCACTTTCTCACCGCGTAATGTTGTTCCTGCAGGATTTGGTACAGTTTAGCATGAATCATACCCAGAGGCTTTCACGATTTATGAATGTGCAGTGTGAGCTGGAGGCGTCTTTTGAGTGGCAAAGTATGATGAAGTACCATATCCCTTCCGCCAACCACAGTCCAGACATCTCAAACTGTCACCCAATGAGCAGTGATGTTCCAACTTGTTATGTCGACGTATTGGGCGCCAAGCTAATGTACGGTTACGAGTACTTGGGCCCGGAGCACTGGACGATGGTCCACACTCCTTCTACCGATAGAGCCATCCTGGGGATTCTCCTGGCTCTGACCAGCTACAGGTGCGGGTTCGTAAGTTGGCCGTCCACGTGTGGTAAAAGGACCACTGTGACGCAGCTAGGACGAGCGCTTGGGCGTCAGGTGGTCACTTTACAGTGTTGTTCGAGCACGAGCCTTCACGCCATCCAGCAGGTGCTCGGTGGTGCGCTGCAGAGCGGGGCGTACCTTGTGCTGCGCTCTGTGAACCTGCTGATACGGGGGGTGCAGGCGTCACTGGGACAGCACCTAGCGGATATTCACCAATTCTTCACGGGATGCCAGAGAAACACAGCGCAGAGGCTGAATGTTGAGCCAAATTGCCCTATGTCGTTTGCCGGAAAGAGCATTTTTGCCAGGCTCAACTATGGATGCGTAGTCATTTCATCCAAAGACTACGCAGCATGTGATATCTCAGATAATCTGCGGGAAGCCACCCGGTTGGTTGCTTTGGCTCACCCAGATTTTCGAACCATCACAGAGGTGCTGCTGCTCTCCAGTGGTTTCTCAGAAGCCATTAGTTTAAGTCAACAACTGATGACCCTTTTTGACCTTGCCAAAGATTCAGGCTGTCTGCCCAATTCTGTCCGGACCAGCTGGCTTTTGGTTTTGCGAAACCTCATCGCAGTATCCGCCAAACAGAGTTTCTGTAAAGAACACGTTTCATTTGAGGGGACGTCGTTGGCTACATGTTGCAAGCCTCAGATTGGTCCACGCAGTACAACCAGTGAAGTTTCTCAGACAGAGCGACAAAATATCAGCTCAAAGGGCATCAGTCAAGTCAGAGCCATTGTACGAGGGGTGATAGAGGAGAAAGCCGCTGTCAATGCAATCTACACAGTTTTATTACCAGCTCTCGCTGAGTGTGGGATGGCCTCTGAGTTCCGCAAAATCTGTGAAGAAACCTTCCCGACGGCACGCTCGTTTCCTTTCCCCCCGCAAAACATTGAGGAGAAAGAGCAGAACCTACTTAAATGTGCAATTACTGAGGAGTTAAAAAGAACTGGGCTTTCCATGGATACACACATGATCCCCAATGTTCTCGCCCTCTATGAGGCGCTGAAATTCTCACAAGCAGTTCTGCTTCTCGGGCCTCCCGGCTGTGGGAAGACAACATGTTCCCGGGTTCTTGCAGGTTCGCTCCGCAGACTGGCCACCAGGGCAGGAGAAGCTCCTAATGAAGCGGGCGCAACAGACGTAAACTCCCTTAAATCAGCTGACATGAACCCTGTTTCGACGTGGAGCACTGTGGAAACTGTTATCTTGTTTCCCAATGCCATGACCCACCAAGAGTTCTTGGGTGGCCTCTGTGAAGAGAGAGGATGGCGTGATGGAGCGCTCACCAAAGTGCTCAGAGAAGCAGAGCATTACAGCAGTATGAGGGCCAGTGATAGGACCCAGAAGGTGAAGTGGTTGGTGATGGACGGGGAACCCCTTGGGCAGCCTGGCTGGTTGGATTATTACAGCAGCCTTTCCAGCTCTGAGGACCCTGGGCTGTGGCTGCCCTCGGGCGAGAGGGTTGTGCCAGGCCAGTCGGCGTTGAAGCTCCTGGCAGAGTTAACGGATCTCAGCGACGCTTCCCCGTCTTCGGTGACACGGTGCAGTGTCATGTATTTCACCGGCACTGATTTGTGGAAGTCAGTGTGGAAGGCCGAACTGGAGGCTCTCAGGAGAGAGGGCTCACTGGATCGGGGGACCTTGGCCATGTGGAATCGTCTGGCAGAAGACCTTTTCAGCAGGACGCTCCAATCCCTTCAGCAAAACAATCTGACCTCTGCAACGCACAGTGCAGGAGATAAAAACGCTGTGACTGGACTCGGAGAAGTTATGTCGTTCATCAGGATTCTACGTGCCCTACTTGAGGACTTGGGAGTTGGAACCGATTTCAAAGATTCAGCAAAAACGCAGGACAGCGACGGTATGGTACACCTTTCCTTTTTTTCCCTTAAAGTTATTAATAATAATTATAATACTCAAATCCTCTAACAAGAGCATATAATCCTTACAGGCATACTGCATGGAGCTCACTCACAAAGCACAGGTGACCTCAACGACCGCAAGCATCTGGAGCTTCAAGCCAGAAACATATTTCTGCTGGCCTACATCTGGGGATTTGGTGCACATCTGCATCCTCGGTAAGGAAATTATAATTTAAAAGGAATAAATAATGGAATGAATGGCTGTGATTCAGGCTGTGATACATGTCACTGCCATTCAAAATCAAGTGTGCCATATCGAGTTTTGTCCCCACCTCCACCAAACTCAACTCCTCACATGTCCTAATGCACTGTAACTCGTACCCTGCAAACGAAGTTCCTAGCGTAAAAATAAAGTTATTTGATTCTTTAATTGAAATGCTTTTGTGTCCTTTCTAGACACTGGCCACAGTTTGACCAGCTGGCCCGCCAGGTGCTCTTCAACAGCAGGTATAGGATTGAGGTTCCAGGTGAAGAGATCATCTTCGAGCACTTTTTCAGCCTGACTGAGAGGACCGTCGGTGAGGTCATCAGCAGTATTAATGGCCCGAGGAGTTACTTCGCTCAGTTGCCCTTTCCGACTATTCCCAAGGTTTGCTTTAGATAAAAGCATCTGTCAAATCACTGTATTCGTTCCCTGAAATGTTTGAAATGTATGTAAATCCCTGTATGTATGTTACTTTTAGTCCAAAATCATTCAGTCTTATAGTTTCTATACACAGATGTGTATGTCTGTTCACTCAGCACCAGAAACATGCATATCTGCTGCATTGCATGCTGGAGGCCCGTCAGCCGGTGCTGCTGGTGGGGGAGGCTGCGTCCGGGAGGACCTCTCTGTGCAGAGCTCTGCTGAGTGCCAACAGACCCCACATTAGCCTGCCGTCCAGTCCGCTGCTGAGCCACCGAGATGTCCGCAACGCTCTGAATAACATGGACTTCCACGGGACGTCCACACATACAGGGGGAGCGGTAGGGGCCAAACAGTCTGGACTGGTTCTGTTTGTGGACGACTTGCATTATGCCCCCAGTGGTGAGCGAGACATATGAACCTACTAGAGTTCAAAGTTGCCAATCATAACTAACAAAATGTCAACCCTGGTTAGTGTTTCATCATATATTATAAAATGTTATAAAATGTTCATTCTGTATAAGAGCAACCGTTCTATTATATTATTTGTAAATGGTTAACAATGGCTGTTCCTGTTTTTAGATGCCTTCGGAAAAGCTTCCATGGCTTTGGAGACGCTGCGACTGGCTATGTCCACAGGAGGCGCACCGTCCGCCGACAGCTGTCATTTAAAGTTGTTGGCGCCTGGACCTGCCAACTACCTGGCCACCTGCCTCTCCTCTTCCAGGGGGAGTCATGGGGTCAGTTCCCGTCTCTCTCGCCTGTTCTCTACCTTTGTCCTCCCCGCGGTCTCCGTCGAGGTCCTGTTTTCAATCCACACTCCCACGCTGCAGCTCTGGCTGATGCCTAGCTCCGTGGATATGGCACGCTGTATCATCTCCGCTACTAAAGAACTGTACCATGCCGTGTGTGAACACTTCCCGCTCACAGAGCAAAGGCCCCATTTCATGTTCTCCCATCACGACCTGAAGAAGGTCTTCTGGGGAATGAGTCTTTGCCGCCAATCGCAGAATCAGACCCACAGGCTTGATGTCTCCCAGACTGGGCAGACTTGGTCTCCCCAGGTCCCGTCGGAGCCCCTCGCTACCGTCCTCGATATTACCCGTCTTTGGATGCACGAGTGTCTGCGTACCTTCGGCGACCGGCTGTGCTGCGAGGAAGAGCGCGAGTTGCTGCTGTCGCTGGTGTCCAGGGTATCGGAGAGGTATTTCATCTGTGGCTACGTTGGAGATCGCCGTGCGCTGGAGTCAGAGGACGCACCCACCATTGGTGCTATCCCCACTGCCAAACCACTCAGCCCTGGAACGACAGGAACCTTGGAGACAGCCAATCAGAGCGCGGATATGCAAGTTAACAGTGAACACGAGAGTGAAGCCTTACCTGCACAGGTGGATAACGAGGGTGTGGTTGCTTTGCAAGGTTCAGAACACACTGTTTTAACAGACACGCCTCGTGGCTCCGAGTCGGCAAACCAAGAGGCCGGCATCATTTCCAATAGCAATACGCAAGATAGTTTGTCCAATTATGATAAAGGAACTAAACACGGTCCAAAGAAAGAGGAAAAAGAAGCTGAAGAATCACTGCCACAAGATGTTAACCTAAAGGAGGAAGAAGAAGGTCGAATCCTATCTCCCTCTCCGCCAACGGAGCCAAAACCACGTAGCCAATCAGAACGTAAGAGGGTCCATATCTCCGCAGAAACACCCGCTCAACCTGTAAGCAATGACTCTGATAAGTCAAGCCCGGTCCCCCATCTTCTGCCGGCACAACACATCCGGCACACGGTGGAAATAATGGATCAGATAACATACGGCCCCGACTTCTCCAGGGTGACTCACTCGGCGGCCCGGGAGGACAACTCCAGACCCGACCTCTCCTACCAGCGGCAACGTCTGGATGAACTGATGCAGCGGTTGTCTGCAACGCTCAAAGAGGTGACGGTGGAGGACCGCGACGAAGCGGGTGGTGGCGGCGGCGGCGGAAGCGGCACCGCCACCAGTCACGTCATCCACCGGCAGAGGGCGCTGCAGCTGCTGCACATCCTCAGGGCCTTGCTGGTCCCCGGGGGCCACGGGGTCCTGCTGGCCTCGGCCAGGGACACGGGCCGCAAGACAAACGTGCGCCTAGCCGCCCGCATCGCCGGCTGTCCGGTGGTGGAGGTGCACCGCGGTAATGAGGCGAGGCTGGATCAGATCCTGAAGCAGGCGGGGAGGCAGGTTGGAGGAGGAGGAGGAGGAGGAGGAGGAGGCGGTGATGTGGTGATGCTGGTCCACCAAGACGTCAGCCAGACTCTGAGAGACCGGGTCCTGGGGGTGATGGCCCATGGCACCGGGCCAGGGCTGTATTCTGCCCGGGAGTTGGCCGACCTCATCCCCAGAGTCACTGCTACCAAGGAGCCACTAAGAGGACACATGCATGGACAGATTCTCCACCAGTAAGAGACACAGGCGATTTATCTATAACTTCCATGTTGTCTAGATATTCAATTCAAAACCGTAGTTCATTTCTGAATGACCTACGATCGTTATCACAGGTTAATGAGTTCTAGTTTATTATGATGAAGTTGAAATGTTGAGGGTGGATAAGCTCATAAACGGTGCTTTGGTCCAGGTTCTTCAGGCACATTCAGAGGAGCACGCATGTGTTCCTGTTGATGCCCTTGAGTGCAGACGGACCTGACGCACCTGCAGACTGCAATGTAACTATATTTTCCTTTTTACCGCCACACAATAATACATAGTATAAATGTATCAACTTACTATCATAACTTTTATTATGTCTTGCTTTTCTTTTTCTGATGCTTTGTGCTATTGCACCATCTCCTTTTACTGCTATAACACTGCACATTTCCCTGCCTTGGGATTGGGATAAAGGACTATCCTTACGATATGTCTGCATCTCCAGGTTGAGCTGAGCAGGGCCCTCAGTCTGGGCTGCTGCGTGGAGCTCTACCAGCCCTGGACCAGACAATCCCTGGTGGAGACCGCCGCTCAACATCTCGCCGACACTCCTCTCCTCCCATCCTGTTTGGATGCAAACAGGAAGTTCACGCCCGGTGTGCTGCTCACTTTGCCTACAGGTCGTGTTATTTATTAAGTGCGGTGTTGTGGCTGTGTACTATATATATATATAGATAGATAGATAGATAATAGATAGATAGATAGATAGATAGATAGATAGATAGATAGATAGATAGATAGATAGATCCGATCTTTATCGTCATAGCAGCAATGGTACATATTGTGCAATTTACCGAAACAGAGTAAATGAAAATAAAATATCAAGAAAATAAAGAATATACGGAGCATGATGTAGTACCTTAGTGGAGTGGTACTTGGTATTCAAAGTGCTGCTAGACATTTGGAACATGACCCCTGACTCCTAGTGGTCCCTCATCATGTATCTGTTAGCCAGTCAGATGGTGGACGTTGTATATGCCGAGATATTTGTGTGGGTTTCTGCATGTGTGTGTGTAGCAGGGACAGAAATGCAGGGGGCTCGATATTGAGATGCCGGGGACTTTTAAATGCCCCTGTAAAATAAGGAGTTAACTTCTGTATTATCCTCGGTATTTGCCAAGCGTGCTCCATATTGCCCTGGCAATGATCCAAAATGCCGCCCGAAATGTCTTACACGGGCAAAATAAGCCCAGGTGCATTTCCTAGCGTGGTGCGTATCGTGTATCATCATGTATATAGAGGTGTGTAACCTGTACATGCTCGTCATGCAGCTCTGGTGGCCAGTCTGTCGTCGGCCATGGCAGCGGTCCACCTGGCTGCGTGTCGCTACGCTGCCGTCGTCGTAGGAGCCCGGCTCTTCAGCCCACGCACCTACGTGGAGTTCATCGCCCACTTCTTCCACCTCTGGGACCAGTTGCGCACTCAAGGACTCGGACAAGCCAACAGGTTATTGACAGAGTCGGGAACATCCATTTAAACTTCACTTTTTTTGGCAAAATAGCACTTTTTTAAAAAATAAACTCCGCAATGTCAGCCATGTCGGCGTTTTTCTATTTATTTTTAATGAGTGCTAATGGACCGTAGATTGGTGTTCTCCAAGTATGGATTGTTCTGACGTACTTTTAGTCCCCAAACGAAATACGAAGTCACACCGTACTTCTCTCTTCAGGGTTGAAAGCACGATGGCCCGCTTGGAGGTCCTGAACAAAACCGCTCTGCAGTACCGACAGGAAGTGGAAAGACTGCAGCAGGAAGTTGAGAAATTACAGCAGGTATCACACACAGCAGTCCTGTTGTATGTGTAATACATTCTGAAACAAACCCACTGACTTGTGTATGACTTTGCTTACTCCCACTATACATGGAACCATGTACACATATATACATAGACATATATACTGTAAAACAAGAACATGACCAACTATAACCTCTATACTCACTGTGTCTGTGTGTTCCAGCGGGAGCAGGAGCTCTTCGGGGCGCTGGAGGCTGAGGAGGTGCTGCGTGAGGAGAGGAGCAGGAGGTGTGCGGTGGAGGAGCAGAACCTACACCAGCTGGAGGAGCAACGACACCTCCTCCAGGAGCAGTTAGATATCTACTTAGAGGAGGTACAGTGACCAATCCCATTTAGCACCCACTTAGAGAAGGTACGTGAGGACCAATCACATTCAGCCCCCACTTAGAGGAAGAACACAAGGGCTAATAATCACACCCTGTGTTCCCACTGGGCGTCCATATGTTCTTTTTCCTATTCCGTATTCCGTAACTCCGCCCCCTGCAGTTTCTGGTTTCCTGCCTAGGCTAACATAGTAATTACAGTATGCTTCCAAAATGGAGGCGGTCATTGCGATGTGATGATGTGACGAGCCCCCCCCCCCCCACCAGGAGAGGCCCCAGGTGGACTCGGGCCTGGCGGCGCTGCAGTGCCTCCGGGTGGGGGACCTGGAAGAGGTGCGTCACTACCGGGACCCCCCGGAGGGCGTGGTGCGGGTGCTGGACGCCCTGTGTCTGCTGTTCAGCAGACCCTGCAGCTGGGACAGCGCCAAGCAGCTCCTGGGACAGCTCAACTTCTATGAGGTGTGGAAACTGGAGGGCTTGGTCTAAAAATATACATTTTCCGATTCAAATCTATCTTTATGTGAATGATCCGATATCGATTCATAAAATCCCGAGATCTTTTAATATATGCCTTATCGCAGTTATCTGGTCACTCTCACTGACTGTAGAGTCTGTAGAGTTGCACAACTTGCACTATATGGTGTTGACCGCTGTGGTGTGTTGGTCATGTTAAATAGAAAGCACATGAATGGAACTGCTTTGGGGTCAATCCTTGATGTGAACATTGATTCATATTTTGAATAATGCCGCAGGTTAGAGGATTCCTTGTACAATTTACAGCATCAGGTCTCTGAGAAGCTCCCTTATATCCAAGTCAAATTAGTATTGGTACTGAAATATCCCTAATCGAATCGATATTGAATCGAATCGAAATGAATCAGGATCTTGTGAATCGGAATAGAATCGATTTGGGAAATGAGTAGCAAACCCCAGCGGTATTCACCGAAGCCATGTAGTAAATAGCATTTGATCCGTGTTCGTCTCTTTCTGCAGGAGTTGGAGTTCTTCGACCACCGCAGTCTGAGCGACAGCCAGCTGCAGCAGCTGGGAGAGCTGGTCGACGCCCCCTACTTCCTGCCGGCGGCGGCGCGCGAGGTGAGCCGGGCGTGCGAGTCGCTGTGCCGCTGGTCCCGGGCCGTGTACAGCGC
>JAOPJH010000097.1:5094026-5104626 GCA_027122575.1 Merluccius polylepis
GAAGGTATCTTACATTTCAGGCATTTAGCAGACACTTTTGTCCAAAGCGACTTACAATAAGTACATTTGTCAGTAGAAAGTGAAACAACAATATATCATTTATCTGTACATGCATATATTATTTTGGTGTCTTTTGTATTTCTTGAAGGCACTGACATACCACGAGACATTCCTTGTATGTTGAAAGCTTACCATGGCAATAAAAAGCACTCTGGTATCTGATTGTCTCACGGTCTCTTCAAGTGTGTGCAATGTAATGAAAGCCAAACATGTTTATTCATGACAGGTAAACTGCGCAGTAGAACTGGACATGGCCCCGGATTCAGTGGACGACAGGTACGAGGGATGCCGCGCTGCAGCCCTGAAGGAGGTGTTCGAGTCTGGCCTGCTGAGGGATGAGCTGGCCGCTAGCCCAGAGTTCAAGAAGGCCTGGACAACCAGCAAGGATTGTCCTCTAGTGGTGCCAGGAGGCCTAAAGGAGCACGCCCAGGCCCTGCTGGCCTATGCATGGGGAGGGAAGGCATTCAGGGGAATGTTCAACCAGGCTGTGAAAACAATGGGCAGGAATCAAAGCTTCCCCTTCAGATCCCTCCATTTCCTGCTTATGGATGCGATGACACTGTTTCAGGAGAAGGGGATGTGCAAGACCGTGTACCATGTGGCTTCGCAAAAATACTCGGCACAGAAGGGTGCCAAGGTGAGACTTGGTGGATTCATGATGGCCAGCTCAGATAGGTCGTTACTGCTGGAGAGCCTCGATCCAGAAGGAACGGTTCTGTTCAACATCACGTCCTGCTTCGTGCTCAACCTGGAGAACAAAACGTGCGGGGGCGACGAGGACGTCAGGATGCTCCTGTCGCCCAGCGAAGAGTATACGGTGGAGGACGTCCGCATGGTCCCCGAAAGCGACGATAACTTCAGCCACACCTGGATCACGCTGAAGCACTCCAAATTTACCAGTTCATACAACTGTAGCTTTGGTTCTCGGTGAGGCTCCCCCCACGTTTCTCTACATCAACACTTGATTTCTTTTAGTTTAAATCAGTAGCTGCTGTAGGTAAGATTTGAGAGTTGTAAAGAGGGAGCGAGAAGAAAGGCCCCTCCCTCTCTGCTTCCTCCCATTGCATTCATGATGGGTTACATGTGACTGACAGGCCAGATGGGTTCCCCGAACTAACCAAGAGATGCCCTGATTGGTCAGACTCTTAATGGTCTCAGACAGAGGCAGGCGCAGTCAACCAGAACATATTCACTGACGGATGGGATTGGCCTTTCTGACAAGTTACATCAATTTACAGCTCTTAAATCGTACCTAGCATCTTTAATTTCCCTAGAGTTTAATTCAATCAAGTACTACACTTGATTTCAATGTTTTATTTCACTAGATTTTAAATTAATACTATGATTGATTAAGTGCCTAAATAATGTTATTTATATTTTTAACAGTTGTATTGCTCTCCTTTTTCCCTTAGGAACAAGGAACATGGGGTCAATAAAGGTTCCTCCACCCAAGTTCTGGCCTGCATGTGGGCGGTTTACCTGATGGCGGCTGTCTTGGGTCTGTTCAACTAGTCCTCAAACACACTTTCCCAGGGAGGAGAAGGTGGCGCACGGACCGCCATACAGGCTATAGCCAAATGGGTCTGCTGTTCTGGGGGGGGGGGGGAGAGAGAGAGAGACCTCCCCCCCTGTTTTCCTGAGTCATTGTTTAGCTCAGCACTTAAGGCCTGGCGGTGTGGATGGAAATTACGCTGGCAAGGATTCAGGGTTCAGAAAGATGAGGGGGGGGCCATGTGTCGGTAAAAAAGGTCTTGTATTAACGTTTTAATGTAGTCGTCGATAAACTGTTTGGTTTATATGCACTTTCAGGATCATAAAGACTAATATAGTCAAATATGGTATGAAATATGAATCTCTAAATTGTGGGTTTATAAAATAAATGTAAGAAAAAAAGTGTTCTGTCTGTGGTAGCGTTTGTGTGTTGAATGTGTTTGCAAACTCCCAAATCACCCAAAATCTGCTCCAGAAAGCTGCATTTACCAGAAATCAAAATTCATAATTTTCAGATACAAAGATTGAAGTAAGACATATGAGGTCATGTGACTTCATATGTCTCATGACCAGGCATAAGCCTGGTCAGTCCGCTCTCTGTGGTTCCCAAGCAGGGGGTCCTGACCCGCACTAGGGGGCGCCAGAGCGGGGGGCACAAAAAAAAAATAATATAGGCCTATAGTTGGGTCCAGAACCTCAATTCTGTGACCATTCTCTGGCTAAGATGTTTTGATGATTGATTTGACTTCTATGGACCTTTTATAAAAAATGTAGCCCCCAGGTCCCTCCCAAAAATCCCAGGATTTTTTGCCAGAGGGCCAAATCCAAGATGGCCACTGGCGCCATCTAGAAAAATAAACTTTTGAACCAGAGCATCTAGAATCATGTATGAAGACACTTTTTCATGTAAGTCAACCACGAGGATTCCAATTCTGACATCAGTTTGACGTTATGACATCATTTTGATCCAAGATGGCCGCCATCCAGTAGAGTGAAAACGTAACTTTTGAACGGGAAGGTAAGATGTGGTGTTTGGGGTTTGCCATTTTTACAGTAGGCTATGTAAGGAAGGAGAATAACAATGGTAAACTAAAGCTATTATAATTAAGACTCCATGCCTACCAAACATTTATGGTTTAGTAATGGCAATTTATGTTTTGGGGGTCATTTCATAATTATGTTCACTGAAAAGATCTGAATGTCAAAACCCATTTTACCTTGATACTGCTAAAACCCATTTTACCTTGATACTGCTGTACTTCAAACAAACTACCTCCATAAGAATCTCTTGCAATAATGAAACCACTTAAAACATGTCATATGATCAGTCCGAATCAGAGCATTCTGCCTCACTAGATTCTGAATCATCATCTCCCTCCTCCTCATCATCCTCCTCTCTCTTATCTTCCTTGCTCTCTTCAGCTGGGCCTGGTACAGGTCGATGCGTCGGGAGAGCAGGTCGGGTGTGGCGGCCAGGGCGACAGCAACCACCCACCAGCTCCCAGCCATGTCCAAGTGGCGAGGGGTGGCGCTTAAGGGAAGGGTGGCGCACTAGATACGCTAAGTAGTTGGCACGGAGGCAGTGTTGGCGTAGGCTATCTGGATCTGGAGGGAGACGGATGAATGATTTGTTCTTCACTCTTCCACTTCGCGGCACAAGCCTCAGCCATGGTGCTACTCTTCTTGTCGCCATAGATCACATGTCGTGTGAACTCGAAGAGCTCCTCTACCACCTCCTCCTCAAGGTCAAGGCTATCTCCACACCGCAAGAGCTGCCGTCGTGCCATAGGGCTCTTTGCCACCTTGTCATACACCGACGACTTACCCTTGCCATAGAAGCCTGAGTTGGCATCATAGCCTGTAATACAGTGTAGCTGCACAATACAGTCTACCATCTCCTCAGTCACCAGGCCACGGCAGAAGACTGTCTCCTGCTTTCTCTTGATCCCCAGCTAAAGCCATTAAGGTGACAGGAGCAACTGACACACAGGGTATTGTCAAAGTGTGCAGCAATGTTGCAGGCACAACCTTGAATGACCTTCCTAGTTTGTACAAGGTTAGGATGACCCAGTCAGCCCTGGCTGATGCTAGCCACCTCCTGGCCAAGGAGTTCATGTTATGTCCGTCTGGCCGAAGATACGTTCTGCCAAGGTGTTGGACCAAGAGGCTAAAACACTCATTTATCCCTGCTGCCATTGGCCTTCTAAATAACTTCTCAATGTGATTTTTATATTGTAATTCATTTCTATTTATTCATGTATATTGCTTGTTTGATGGTTATGTGGTTACTGCTGGCTGTATGTACCTTACCTTAACAGCTCCACTACAGGTTACATCTGATCGTAAGTCTCCCTTATCTTACCTTGCCTTACTTTAACTGCTCCACTACAGGTTACATCTGATCGTAAGTCTCCCTTATCTTACCTTGCCTTACTTTAACAGCTCCACTACAGGTTACAGCTGATCTTAAGTCTTCCTTACCTTATCGTACCCTACCTGAACAGGGTACACTTTAGCTTAGGTCGCCCTTATCCTACCTGAAGAGCTCAGAAAGGCGGTGTGGGGTTCACAACATGCTTCCACAACCAGTGAGCGATGGGGAAAGTAAACTTTTAAGAAAGTAAAGAATTCTCTCCTTTAAAATGTAAATACACTCTGTTGACAGAGTGACGGCTGAAAGAACTATGCCAGTCAGTAAGTCTGGGAAGGTAAACTCTCTCTCTTATGTAACTCATATGTTAAATGCAGTACACACAGTCTTCAAATAAAAAATATGCTTGTTGTCTGGCTGTCTCTTCCTCCTCCTGTGTGCGTGTGCAACGATTTCCACTTGAATTGTTGACACAGACAACGATACTAAAAGTCAGTATCTGTAGTGAAGTAAAGCCTTTCTGTGCAGGAGACATGCTGCAAACACTCAAATATTAAAATATAATCATGTTATTATTATTGCTTGTTTAAAAAAAAAAGTAAATATACTTTTTTTTTTTTTTTAACTAAGTAAATCTTGGTAATTTAAAGAAACTTAAAACATTACAATTATTGATTTAAAAAACAAAACATCATTTATTTAAAAAACAATGAATTATTTAAAGGCCTAACAGCACGTTGGTGCGATACTGCTTATCAATCAACCGTGACCCACACACACCTCATTCTCTCTCTCGCGCTCTGCCTCTCTCTCTCTCTACATACAACATTTTAAAAGAATGCACCGCCTTCAGGAGTCTGGATCAGACAGGTCTGGGTTGGCCGATCCTTGGGGACTCCACAACATCAGCACTCACCTGGATCAAGAGCTCCAGACAAAATACTTCAAGGTAAAATAACACATTTATTTAGTGTGCTAACTAACATTGAATAATCACATCATTAAGAGTATGTGGTTATGTTCTGATTAGCAGTGTCATTCCAAAACCTGACCTCTACATGTAGACGATGGTCAGAACTTTGTTTTAAAAGATTGACGATACGATTGAAGATGTGGCCATGCATGCAGGTAGAGAAATCCTCATCTTGAATTTATTCTATTTGATAAGAAGAATATAATCTAATTTATCATAGTTTTCAATATATTAATCACGTAATTAATCACTATTTTGTTTTTTGTTAAACACTTTTTTAAGTATGTGTCTAATTTGAAGAATATCTGTCTGTTTCTCTCAGGTGCTGCCACTCTACCTCGTTACACCTGGTTGGTTGTGATTCACCTGCTGTGTGCTTGGCTAGTTTGTTACTCTTTGACTGTTAAAACAGCCGTTCAGATCCAGAAAGGCCAGCAGATCCCCTGCCTGGATAGTTTCAAGCAGTGGAAATCAACCCAACAGGAACGTGGGTTCTTTCCACTCCACAATTCTGTCTCAAGTCAACCTCCTCCACCATCATGACCTCCACAAACACAAGCTCCCTCCTGCCCCTGGTTTTCTTCTCCGTCCTGTTGTCCTCGGTGCTGTGCTTCCAGCCCCTCTTCTCATTAGAGGGTTCATCCACTCACCTTACCATCACACTGAAGGCGGTCCTCTACAAGTCGGCTGAGGTGTGTCGTGCGTTGGCCTCCGCAGAGGGCCAAGACTTCAGCCTGACGGTGAGTGGTCTTCACTCTTAATGAGTGGGTGGTCTTTACTCTTAGGGTGGTCTACAGATTGTTGTTTTCTCTGTCTTCAATTTGTAGTTTTCTCCTTCCAGTTTGTAGTTGTCTGACCTCAGGAGTTTTTCCTGTCCTCCGTTTGTAGTTTTCTCTGTTCTGTTTGTAGTTTTCTCCGACCTCAGTTTGTAGTTTTCCCAATCCTCAGTTCGTAGTTTTCCCAATCCTCAGTTCGTAGGTTTCTGTCTTCAGTTTGTAGTTTTCCCAATCCTCAGTTCATAGTTTTCTGTCTTCAGTTTGTAGTTTTCCCAATCCTCAGTTCGTAGTTTTCTGTCTTCAGTTTGTAGTTTTCTCGGCTCTCAGTTTTTAGATTTATCAGTCCTCAATTTAGTTTTCCCTGTCCTCAGTTTGTAGTTTTCCCAATCCTCAGTTCGTAGTTTTCTGTCTTCGGTTTGTAGTTTTCTCGGCTCTCAATGTGTAGTTTTCTCTGTCCTCAGTTTGTAGTTTTTTCGCTCCTCAGTTTGTAGTTTTCCCGCTCCTCAGATTGACAACAGCTTGACGGTCTCCAAGGTGCAGCGGGCGTGCTCCCCCAGCCAATCCTCGCTCCTCTCCACCGTGATGTTTCAGACGTCCATCACCAACATGTACTTGGGCAACGCTGCGGTAGACGTGGTGGACGCACTGAGCAAAAAGCACCACTTTGACGACGAGACCTTCCCAGAAGGACGTGATGTCATCACAGCAGGTATTGTGGAAGGAAGTAGGAGGGCCAGAGGAGCATGTCAGAAGAATCTAAATTGACTGTATGCTTTGTTGTCCTCATGTACTCTAGAATAGCTTTAAAGAGTTAAAAGTTCAACCTGCACAGTATCCTGTGTAGAAATATCTGATCTGCGCGGTGTGCTCTGGTGTACAACTTACGCATTACTAAGTTGTTACTAGTTAGGACATTACTTGCGTATTGGTGGTGCAACCGAATTTAGTAAAAAGCCAGGTTGAGCCAACAGTTTTAGTGATTTAAAAATGAAATCAGCCAATCAGGATTAGATATTCATCAGGAATCTCTGCCTAGCAACTCAAACCAAATTTTTCCTCCCATTGGATCTGCATGAATCACGTAGATTACCTATTTTGGATTCAAAATGGCAAATTTTCGTCAAAAAGTTAAATTCTTATTTTGTTGCACTTCTCTCGTCAAATATCAGACCAGCTGAATACGTAGAACCGTACACAAATTTTAAGAAACACGTTCTTCTGTATTTACTAAAACACTGCACTGATTCTGTCTCTGAGGACAATTCATTCCTATTATTTTCTGCCAATAAAATACACAATGAACGGTTTCTTTAAATCTGTTTTAAGGGATAACAACAAATTGGTAAGAAACAGTTCTAGTTGTTCATCTTCTGCTTCCTAGGCGTGCTTGCAGTGAAGGCCAATGTGAAGCAGGGAAACTTTGTGGCTGGAAGGCTCATCCTGGGACGCGTCTGTCACACACTACAGGTGGGCTGGAGGGGAGGGATGGGGTGAATGGTGGGTGGGTGGGTGAATAGAGGGATGGATGGAAGAAAGGTGGATGGAGGGAGGGATGGAGGGATGGATGGGGATTGTTCAGATGATGGTAGATAAAAGGAGGGGTGGGTGGAGGAGAAAGTCGGTGGAGGTAAGGAGGGGGAGGGTGAATGAAGAGATAATTGATGGAGAGGTGGAGGATTGGAGGGTGGGTTGATGGAGAGATGGTTGAGTGGAGGTAGGATGGGATGATTCGAAGTATGATGGGCATGTTTTGCTGGTAAAGCCGCCAGGTAGCACGTCCCTCTGTAATGTTTAATTCTTTAACCAGGACTTCTACAGCCACAGTAACTGGGTAGAGCTGGGGAACCGAGACCCCTACAGCATCCTCATCAGGCCAGACCGACCGCTGGACAACCTGGCAGGTAGGGAGTCCTCCTGACACATCCACTACTGTTTGAAAAAGGTTAATTTCCCATCAAGGTGATAAAAGGACATCACATGTACGCAATTAGAAAAACAAATATCTCCAAAGTCTTCTTGGACCAAACAATTAAATATATATACATATATAGAAGAGGTCCTTCCTTACGTGTGTTGACCTTGACAAAAAGTCAAGAGGTATTCATACTGTCTGACCAAACCAACAAACGCATATAGGGGAGGCCTGCAATACACTGCCTAGCAACAAAGGCTTTACAAATAGTTGTTGTTCTGTAATCCAACAAGTATGGGCCTTGAGCAGTTTGACTCTCTTAAAAGATGAATGTGTCTTTGGTTAGGCTCCACTAGAAGTTGTATTATTCTTCTGAACTCACTCCAGACCTGAGTGTCGCAACATGTCAGAACTGCATCAACGGGGATTGCAACAACAACCTCCTCACAGAGCTCCTCACATCTGGCTACTTCAACATACTCTCCTCAGACAAGCCGGCAGGTAACCAACCACTTAACTATTTAGTCATTTTGGACAAACCTATTCATGCTGTGAACACCCAAACCACACTTGATCCTCCCACGCCTAGAGAACACATTTTGAGCCAATCAGAATGATCCCACACGGTAATCTCACATTCACCCCACGTTTCAGGTAAATGCAGCCACGGTGGGGTGTTTGACAAGACCAGCAGCCAGGACCCAGTAGGCGGGATCAACAAGGATGACTTCAAGGCCAGCCATGGGGTCCTGCACCACCAGGCCGCGGCCCTGGCTGTCAATGCCACCATAGAGCTGCTGGAGGATATCCGACTGGCTGTCGGAGACAAGAACTTCCTGCGGTAAGGAGGTTGCAAACTCTAGCCTGCAAGTTATTTAAATGGCAGGTACTACTCCATCATCAACCAATAATGTATGTTGTGGGAAAAATAAGCTAACAAGGTTCAGTTTCCATGTCATGTTTTAAGGGATTCTCCACATATGAAGATTATCCAGAAGGTCTGTCTAAATACAACAATCTTTTAAACCGGTGCTCAAACTTTGACCAGTTTTTTGTTAAAAATGTATGCTTGCAATGGTATATTTATTCATTTAGTTTCATATACTTTTATTTGACATTTCTCTTTTAAAAGATTGTCTTTTAATGATTGTCCTTTTTAAATCTCTTGTGTGTGAATGTGATTCCTGCCTATAATGTAAAGCACTCTGAATAGTTTCTGTGTTGTCCCGGGTGCTGTAGAAATAGACAGGCCTGGCCTTGGGCAGATCCTGGGTGAAGCAGATGGTTAACAGCAGGCATTGTGGATCTAACCCTATGCTGTACTTCACACCAAGAGCTTTGTGTCTTACGCTTCGGACTGCCATGTTAGGCACTGTTACAGTTCACAACGGCTCCGTCAGAGCCGGTATTAAATGGACGTGCGTGAAATTACACTTGCGCAAAGATTTTGGTGTGAATTTTGGGTTATCCAAACCCTGGAGGTGGCTTCCTTCATGCTCTCATCCAGGTTGATGGGCCTGTCCCAGTCCTCCGTGCTGTGCTTCGTCATCGACACCAGGGGCAGCATGAGTGATGACATCATTGAGGCCAAGAGGGTCTCCTTCTCCATCATAGAGAGTAAGAAAGGAACAAAGGAGGAACCCTCAGCCTACATCCTGGTGCCCTTCAATGATCCAGGTCTGTCTGTCTACCTGGCTGCCTTCCTATCTGTCTCTCTGTCTGCCTGCCTTCCTTCCTGCCAGGTGACATCACTAGCACCAATTTTATATTATTATTTTATGTTCATTCACCTTTGTGCCTCTTTTGTGATGTCCAGATGTTGGCCCGTTGCTCATCACAACGGATGCAGATGTGTTTAAAGCCAGGATCAACAGCCTGACAGCATCTGGAGGAGATGATATACCAGGACTCTGCCTGTCTGGACTGCAGGTGGGACTCTGTTTCCATATCACCTTTATAATATCATTACTATCACATAAGACCGTAGATTCAAGTTATTATATATGTAATTATATAAGGAGCAGGTAGGGGTTAGGCTTGAGGATGCCTACAAATAGACTGCAGACGAACCAATAACCTTTTGGCTGGGAGTCGAAACACGCAAACCATTAGACATAATTAAGAAAATACATTTTATATCAATTTTTTAATCAATAAATGGGATTTCCAATTGTTACGGATGTCGACATATCGGCCATCTATGTACTTCGGCCAAAATGTATTGGTAGATGCCGTGAAAATGGCGAATCATTTTTTTTAATTATTAAAACATATTGTCAAATATGAAACCCTACCCTAGAAAGCAAATACTGGCAATTGTTTTCGAGATTAAAAAGTAAAACAGTTCATTCTTGCTGGCACTAGATTCTCGGCAGTGTCCCATACAGAGTCACTCCGTAATGAGAACAATGTCTTGACAGAAGCGGTGATGGAGCTGTTTGGATGTTCTACCCACATTCCTGATTGCTTCTTTTGACATCTTCAATGTTCTCTCATGCACAAATCATGTTTTTCTCTCAGAGCTCGGAAATCTGTGATGTCAGCCACTTTCTTGCCTATACTTGGTTATGGCGATGTTGTGTACATGTCAGCTTCAACCAGCTGTCTTCAGTCCTTGACTCCTGTATATCACTGTGCTCTGAGGTTTATCACTGGTTGTAGCCGCCTCACCCACCACTGTGAACTGTATGCAAAAGCTGGCATGCCTTCCCTGAATATGAGACGATGGATGACTGTAATTTATAAGGCTCTTCTTGGCTTGGTGTCCACATATTTATGCACTTTTCTTCAGAGAACTGGAAGCCGTTGTGCACTACGATCGAATGACATTCTGCATTTTTCTATACCTCGTGTTCGAACTGAAACGGGTAAGAAAGTTAGTCAGTTTCTCTGCCCCCTCTGCTGGGAATGCCCTCCAATCTGAACTGAAAATAACATTTTGTTAGCCTGGCAAGCCAGACCCACATCAGAAAGATGTAGGGTCTGGCACTGCTCCATTGGCAGTGTGGGCGGGATAA